>JAULJZ010177997.1:0-22999 GCA_032270985.1 Heliamphora pulchella
AATCGACACAGGCATACGAGATGGTCAGCCAAACCATTCCTAGGATATAGTCAAACAAGGTCAGGCATCCTAAACAAAGGCCAATTATCTCAAAGACTCGGGATCTACAACTCACCCCAACCTCACAACATCACCAACCACTACCTCAACACAGCACACCACTAGCTGATCCAGCACCAACTCCCCAACAGATGCAACAAAGAAACTGGCCCGAGGCCTGCAACCCAGAAAGTACCTCAGTGTAGTGAAGAGAGGTCTGCATCTGCATCATCACACGCTGCCGGTGCCCTTGTTGAACCAAAACGCTACAAGTGAATATACTCGGGGCAACACTGCTTTATCCTGTCTGCCACCCGACACGGTCGACTGTCGTACCGACAGAACTGAAGCACCCCCACCTGTCGTCGCTCGGGAAGTCTGAACTACTGGATGCTGCTGTCGGTCCCACACATACAAACCCTCTGGTGTGCCCATTGTACTCGGTGCACTCTCCCTCTGGGGACAGTTCCTGCGAATATGTCTGTGCTGGCCACTTCCATAGAAAATATGTTTCCTCCCTTGTGACTGGCACCATGAACCCTAGGACTGCCTCGGCTGTGGGCACTCTAACACACGATGCCCTGGCTGCCTGCACAGATAGCAAATCAACTCCCTCTTCTCTGGCCTCCCAAATGATGCCACTAATGGTGATGGAACTGAAAACTACTGTGGTAACACAAATGGATGAAAACTAGTACTAGAAGACCTCTGCCTCGTATTGGAATGCCCACCTGTCTGCGTCTCTGTCCCACTCTACAGTGTCCTAGCCTCCCTAGAAGCCCGAATCTCAATCATGGTGTTCTCCACCCTCGCTGCTGCCTCTACCAGCTCTGTGAACACCCGAAGTCCCAGCGCAACCACACGCGCCCTGATCGCAGGCCTCAAACCCCGCTCGAACCTCATGGAATGCAGCTCATCTGTACTCACCAACTCGGGTGCAAACCGGGACAGACACGTGAACCTGGCCTCGTACTGCATAACATCCATAGCCCCCTGGGTAAGAGTGTAGAACTCCTCCCTGTACAAATCTCTCCTCAAAGCTGGAAAGTATTTCTCAAGAAACACTCCTGTAAAAGCTGCCCAAGTAACTCCTGCAATAGTCCTGGCATATTTCCACCAAGCGTGAGCAGCACCCCTCAGCTGAAAGGTGGCACAAGAAACCCGCAACTCATCCTCCACAATCTGTAGTGTGTCAAGGATCCGTGTCACCAACTCTTACCACTTCGTCGCCATAATAAGATCAGGATCTCCAGCAAAAGTAGGTGGATCCATGCGCCTGAACTCCTGCATCGCTACAGTAGCCCTCGCCTCAGGTACTCCCCCTCTCTCGGCCAGTCTCACCTCTAACGATCTCAACCAACTGGCCGATGGAACCCACCAGCGCACGCACCAACTCTCCCATGTCAACTGGTCCTTGGGGAGCATTTGCATCCCCAGCATCAGGAATAGGAATATCCCCTTGGCCAACAGCACGGCCACGGCCTCGACCACGGACTCGCCCTCGTTTCGCAGACATCATGTCTATATGAATGAAGACATCATGTGAGATGCAGCACACAGCATGATCATAAACGCTAAACACATAGCATGCTAACACATAGCCACGTAGGTCATGCTAAACAAAACCCCACATACCGAGGAGAACCGACAAGAATGATACGTCAATCTGGATAACCTACTCAGATTCCCTGCTAGAAATCACGTCAGCTAAACGCGTTTCTAACTTGGCTCCCAAGTTTGTTAAGCCAAATGCCCAAAGAGAGGACTAATCAATCTCACATTTCAACCCCTATGCTCACATATACACATCATCCTCATGCCTAACATGCTAACATGTACATGTTATCAAAGCATCTAAACACATGCGGTCAAGCACAAGCAATCAACCTCACACGAGAATGCACTCTCTTCTCACGACTCTTAGGTATTCGAACCCAGAGCTCTGATGCTAATCTATCATGCCCTAAACTATGGGTCACATGAAACACCCACAACAACTAACCCGAGAATACATTCTCAAAATGAAACAAACACGCATTGTATATAAACGCCAAATGGCTTACATTACAAGGCTCCAACGCCGAGAAACGTGTAATAAGCATACATGACAGACAGAAACAAAAAGAAGACTATAACTCTTCCGCTCCCAATCAGCAACCCCGAATCAGCGCGTGTGATCGATACCTAAAAATATTTTATCCCACACCGTGAGCCAAAGCTCAGCAGAAACTAGACAAGCATGCAATATAAACAAAACATGCTAGAAAAATCGAAGTGCAGGTTTATACTCTCTTTCAAGCCTTGAAAATAATTTCACTTGCAAGGAAAAGCGAGGATACAAACCATGTTTTGACTCACTCACAGGAGCCTTGAAAACAGTTGAACATGGATTTTAGATCGCGATTCACACGACTCTTAAAATAATTTGAAAACTGGTCTATCCATCCCATAATGCAATTCATGCAATCCATTTATCTTCTCAAATTTTCACCGATGGACCGTAGCCCCTGTCAATGCATCTTTGCAGACTTTCACCGACGGACCGTAGCCCTAATGAATACCTCTTTATGGACTTGCACCGAGGGACCGTAGTCCTATCAAATGCTTCTTTACGGACTTGCACCGAGGGACCGTAGTCCTATCAAACGCTTCTTTATGGACTTTAACCGAATGGTCGTAACCCTAACGTAATCTTCTCGAATTTTAACCTAAGGGTCGTAACCCTAACGTAAACACCGTCAGCTAGAGCTAACATAACCATCTATCACATTCCATACACCTATGCATAACCTACTCAGGATTTACTGCATAAAATTACGTACTATCTCTACGTCTCACAAACCACGTCACATATTACTCACGCGACTCACATAACATACACCACATGCATCCGCTCCTTAGAGCCCACATACATGCCTATAAAACTCAGGGTCTTAAAGCATAAACCACATTACACATAACGCCATCGAAAGCCATGTAAATCACATTACATAATCCATGCATGAATAAACTATAGTTATAACATGCATAAGCCCGTTATAGAAGCATATAGCCACATATAACAACCAGGCCTAACCCGAAGGCCAACTCAAAACCCAAAAGTCTCACGATTTTACAACCCAAGACCCTTTCCGAATGGAACCACGGGCCCAACACTCAACGCATAACAACACCCACATCTCACCAACTCATCGTCCCCGAGGATGGCATCAACACGAACACACGAGGTTACCACACGACCCCCAAACCACCACGTGATCAACCGAACCCCAAAAGGAATCCACAGGTATTTGAATCAATTAATTTCCATAAATCAATCAATTGAATACCATAGGACACCAATTGGAAACCAAAACCCAACCACCTCATATCATAACCAGGCCAACACACGCCCAACACGGACTCACGCACGTCCAACACGGCAAACACGAACCCACATCCACCCATGACGCACCAAGAAACAAGGAACTTGATAAAAGGGGCCAACAAGACTGAAAAACCACCTTTCCTAAATGTTCGGCCAAAAACCGGTGAAAAACGGTTTGGAAATCTTGACATATCTTCACTCTTTTGGTCATAACTTTTTCTACAAAAAGAATTTTAAAGTAAAAGAGGTGTCATTGGAAAGAAGACTTCCGGGGCTTCAATTTGAGTACAAGAACGACCCCATTTCAAGTCCGGATAAGGGACATACATCTATTTTAAAAATAAATTTTTTTCTGAAATCTCCCAGACCGATCGATCGGTTAAAAGACTGATCGATCCGTCACACACCAGTCTCGGTTTCTTGGAAAACAGAACAGATTTTCAGCCCCAAAACATGTATAAACCCTAAATCAAAGCCTTTAAACATCAGATATGATACCCACATGCAAACCCTAGCCCAAGACTACCTCAAAGCCTCGAAAGGAACCCTCAACACCCGATTCCATCTAACCGAAAACGACGAACAACGAGTTTTAAACCCAAAATCCCAACTTTTACAAAAAATCAGATCTGCAACAATTCGACCGATAAAAATACACCCGATTAGACGTAGCACCTTTATAAAACATACAGGTCTACAATCCTACCTCGGTGAGTTAAAAACTCGACGCCTCGAACCACGTGCAAAATCGAGTTTCGCTAGAATCAAAATCTGACCGAATGGTTGTGTAGCCCTCGATGCCGATACCAAGAATCCGCAGTTTGATCGTTGGAAATCGAGCCCCGAGCCCCCGAGAACTTAGAAAGAACGTAGAGAGAAAACGGAAAACTTAGGAGTTAAGTTTTGAAAAATGTCTTTTGAAAATATCTAACTCTAGATATTTATAGGTCTCCAAACTATGTTTCTGTTTTTTAATTTTTGAAATTTGCACCACAATGGCTCACGGTCCCGGGAACCTACCCCGCATACATATCTAAACCCGATCATGCATCAAAATCAATAAAAACATGCTTGAATGAAACCACGTAACGCGCGTCCGAAAATACCGAAAAAGAAAACGGGTCTGGGTCTCACAACACACATTTTATACACTCAAATCATTTGTTATTAAATCCATTCTTGTGAAATAAAATATATTTGTGTTTTCAAATATATTTGTGAAATAAAATCATTCATTTATTGTTTTGTGTTTTCACTTTTTAAATTGTGAAATAAAATATACTTGTGCGTTAATCTTCTAACAAGAGGCTATACTTGAAAATATTCTTGTGAATTAACAGATATCTTGCTTACAAGTGAATTGAAAGCTATACTTATATTTTAATATTTGAACAAATTTTTTAAATATCCAATTCACCACCTTCTTGGGATTACACACTTACTATCAAAGCTAGGAAATGTGAGTTTTGGCAACGAGAAAAATTCTTGGGTCATGTTATATCCGAAAAAGGCATATCAATGGACCCAGCAAAGGTAAAAGCTGTGATGGACTGGAAGCGACCAAAGTCAGTTTTTGAAGTTCGTAGTTTTCTAGAGATGGCAGGCTATTATCGAAGATTTATTTAGAATTTCTTTAAATTGGCCCGACCGATGGCGAGGTTGACGCAGAAAGGGATCAAGTTTGAATGGAGCGATGTTTGTGAAAAAGCTTTTCAAGAGTTAAAGACGAGATTAACCAGTGCACCCATTCTGATAGTACTCGACAGAAATGTGGGTTATATAGTGTTTTGCGACGCATCTAAGGAAGCTTTTGGCTCTGTTTTGATGCAAACTGGTAACGTTGTAGCGTATGGGTCTCGACAGCTTAAGCTGCATGAACAGAATTATCCGACTCACGATCTGGAGTTGGCAGCAGTAGTTTTTGCATTAAAGATGCGGAGACACTATCTATACGGAGAAAAGTTTGAACTCTTCACTAATCATAAGAGTCTCAAATATCTGTTTACACAAAAGGAGCTCAACATGAGACAATGACGTTGGATGGAGTATCTGGGAGATTATGATTTCTGTATCGCATATCATCCTGGTAAGGCGAATGTGATGGCTGATGCCTTAAGCAGGAAAACAAGAGTAGAATTGGCTTGTCTGTGGAATTCGTTGGAGACCCTCAGTGAGTATCATTTGCAACCGTTAGAAGAAAGTGAAGGTATCTATTTCAGTGTGACAGTGGCAACACCGAGTCTTGTCCAGCAAGTTTTAGAAGCGTAGATATTTGATTAGGAGGTACCTTTCATCAAACATCAGCTGTCTAATCAAGAGTTAGTTCAGGGATGGGAGCCTCGTGCCGATGGAGGCTTAACATATCAAGAAAATATCTTTGTACCTAACATTGACGGTCTTCGAGATCAAGTATTAAAGGAATTTTACAAGTCAATATTCGCAGTACACCTAGGCATGACTATGATGTACCAAGGTTTAAAACGACAATTTTGATGGAGTGAAATGAAGAGGAATGCGGCAATTTTCGTAAACCGTTGTTTGACATGCCAGCAAGTCAAAGCAGAGCATTAGAAACCAGGAGGGATTCTACAACCCTTAGAGATACCTAAGTGGAAATGAGAGCATGTAATAATGGATTTCGTATCAGGACTGTCTAGATCTCTGCAGAGGCATACAGCAATTTGAGTGATCGTCGATCGCTTCACAAAGTTAGCGCATTTTCTACCGATCAGGATGACAGATACACTTGAGGCGTTGAGTCAAAAGTATATCCGTGAGATCGTAAGGCTACACTGTATACCTATTTCCATTGTATCTGACCGTGATTCGTGCTTTACATCTAAGTTCTGGCAGGGTCTGCAAACAGCTTTTGATCGTTCTTCGTCAAAAATTTTATCTGGAGCCTATTTCGGCGTTTTGCCATCCAGTTAACTTTTTACCGAAAATCGTTTTACAAAAACAATTATCTTGACAGTATTGCCTCCAAAAAATTGGTATCAGAGTCGTTTTGTTTTTGGTTTACGGTTATCAGAGGTCGGGTAATTTTAGAACTGTGCTAACTTTGTTTTGCAGACGTTCTAAATTTCAGTTTTATAATCATTATTTATTTTCATATTTGATTGAATACATGAATGATGATTTAATTTAATTTAATTTTTTAATCACAAGGGTTGACCGTGATAGATTAAAGTTTTTTAGATTGAATATGAGTCTACGGGACATAGGTTTCAATGTAATATATTTTATGTTCTTTAAGTTTTTTTTTCTAGTTTATTACAAAGAAAAAATAAGAACAGGTATAGAAGAACGAAGGCGGTGGTAACCGGCGGTGGTTGGCGGTGGCAACCGTCTTTTTTTATTGCTTTGCAAATTTTTTTTTAGTTTTTTTTTTCTGTAAAAAAAAAAGGCCATAAATAAGCCGCCGATCTCCAAGCGCAACAACGGCACAGTGGCGGTTTCCCAATCAGCGCAAGCCAAACAAGGCGCTGGCTCCAAATCAGTGGCTGATGCAAACACAGTGAATGCACAGTGACTTTGAAGCTGATTCGCGAAGGTTAAAAAGCATCACAGCAGTGGTCCAAATACAAACAGTGCGCCAGGTGGTTTAGCATCCCAAAGCAGGCTTTTAATTCAAAACAGCCGAAGCGCCAAACATGGCGCAGTCCCAATCAGTAAACAGTAGCGGCAGTTTCCAAGCAGTTGCGCCAAACGTGGCGCAAGCCCAGCACTTTGCATAGCTCCTCAACGGCAAACAGTGCGCAGTACCCAAACAGTTTTCGTCCCAGGCTGTTTCGGCCTATCACAGTGGTTCAAAAGCAAAATAGGCGCCGGTTCCCAATCTGCTACAGCAGCGAAGTTAAACGTGGTGCAAGCCAGCGAAAGCCCAATTTTTCAGGCGCCAAACGCAGTGCTGATTTGATCAAGTGACGTAGAAAGCGTGTTCCAAGCGGTGCAATTAATTCCAAACAGTGGCGCAGCAATTTTCGGATCACAGTGTGTTGGAAAGCTGTAACAGTTTGGATACTGCCGGTACTGCCGATTTCTTTTGTTTCGGTGATAAGCGCCAGGTGTTTGGAATGCCAAGAACACTGTTTTAAAAGATTTTGTTTCTTAAAAATCGCAGCAAATTAGAAGAAATTCCTACAGTAACTGAAGGATTGGAAGCTTGCCTTTAATAGGATACTAAAACTCTAATTCTTACCGCAACTGAAAGATTGGAAGTTTATCTTTAATAGGATACTGAAACTCTAAGAGTTTCAGATGGATCATAAAACTGAGATTATATTTATCTTATATTTAATTTATTTTTTATATATTAATTGCATGAATGAGATATATATTGGTTTTATCTTGATAATTTAATTAATTAAAAAATTTAATTTTAATTAAAATATTTTGTAGTAAAAAATAAAATAATTTTTTTTAATTAATTAATTTTAATTAAATAAAATTTTTTAGGTATTTTATTTTTTACAAAATATTACGTTTAAGATGATTTTTAAAAAAAATTGGATATCTTGAAAAAATGTGAGAATTAATTTTGAATTTTGAATTAATTAAATGAAAAAATATTTAATCGAAATAAATTATTATTTTTCAAAAAATGTGGAACAGAAAATAAAATAAATAAATATCTTTAATCACTACCTTAGCTAAAAAGTTGGAGGAAAAAATGTGCATTTATTAAATTTTATTTGTTACGCATTTAAATACGAAAAGATGGTTTAATAAATCAGAATATTTGGAATCATGTACACGGGGAGATGTTTGATTCTTTCAGATCGTGTGGTTTCGAAATTAATAAATTTATTTTAATCAAACGGATTTTTGTAACTCTCAAAAAATGTTTTAAAAATCTAAGTGGGAGAGGAAATTTATTCACAGATAAATCCCGCGGTCTCCATCACCAGTTTGTAAGCGATGTAATTAAACCCTGCGTGTTGACAGTAAGGTCTTTCTCCCCATCAGACAGATTAATTGCGGTTTCGCTAGTACAAACATCCTTTAGAGATAATTATGGATAATTGCTAGTGTGGATCACTTCTCCATCTAAAGGATTCATTGCAAAGTGATTGATTTGGAATTAGGTGATAGTTAACATTTAGCTGCATATAATAGTATCATTTTCATCTGAGTCACTGCTATTATATACTAGACCGAAGCTATGTCAACTATTTAATTTTACTTGGCATGGTCAGTTGCCTAGGTAGTAAAATTAAAAAGCATTGACCTGTCTAATCTTATGAAGAATAGTAGACGTCCACTCATCATAGCATGCTATTCTCAGGTTACCAGGTTACTGGCGAATTATTTTTAAAATGGTAGAGGGAATCAAATTAAAATGAATTCAAAGTTTTGCTCATCATAATTAACGATTTTTTAATTATGTGATTATCAGGATCAAAATAGATTTCAACCCACTCGCTTTAATACTCAAAGAAAATAAACTTACGGGATTTAATTTTGTTGACTGGAAATGTAACTTGGATATAGTTTTAACTACAAATGGTATTTCTTCAATACCAGAAAATGTGTTTGTTTCTGAAAAAGATTCTTCCTTTGGGCCGAAAGGCATGAAGAAGAAAAATGTTCAAAAACAGGGAGACACTATTTTCAGGGTAGTTAGTGAGCCACGGACAGGTGTGAAAAAGCCGAAAGGTAAATATTTTCATTGCAACCAGACCTGACACTAAAAAAAGTTATGTCTAGTATTTCTCAGAAGGCAGAACAAATAGGATAATTTCTATTCACTGGTTGTGGAAACATGTTTAGCGGTGTTATCTATCGGTACCTGGTGTGTAGATACGGGAGCCACTAATCATGTCTGCAATTCATTGCAGGAGTTCTAAGAAATCCGACAACTTAGTGATGGGGAGATTTGCCTGCATATGGACAATAATACAAACGTAACAGCAGTTGTAGTAGGAGATGTCACACTCAGTTTTGGTAGGGATCGAGTTTTAATATTGAGAGATTGTCTTTATGTACCTGCCATTAGAATGAACTTAGTTTCCATTTCTGGATTGGCTAAAGATAGATATTTAGTTTATTTTAAGAACTATGTGGTTATTAAGGATAATAAATGGGTTATCTATTTTGGTACATTGGTGGATGATCTTTATATTATTACTCTAATATCTCATACAGTGCAATTAACTGAAACGAATAATACATCTATATTACCATATAAGAGAAAGTTTCCTTCTTTAATGAATCAAACATTTCTTTGACACTTACACTTAGGTCATATTAATCTAAAAAAGATAAACAAACTAGTAGTAGATGGACCTTTGAGTTCATTAGAAGTGGAGGCACTTACAGTCTGTGAATCTTACTTAGAGGGTAAGATGACAAAGAGGCCCTTTTTGGCCAAAGGATATAAAGCTAAAGAACTGTTGGAGCTGGTTCATTCTGATGTATGTGGTTATATGACAATCCGGGCTAGAGGTGACTTTGAGTATTTCGTCAGTTTCATTGACGATTACTCAAGCTATAGATATATTTACCTAATGCACCGTAAGTCTGAATGTTTTGAGAAATTCAAAGAATTCAAGGCGGAGGCGGGAAGCGTCTGGGTAAGAGTATCAAATCACTGCAATCCGACCGTGGTGGAAAATACTTCTTTCAGAGGGAATTACATCCCAGTTGACTGCACATGGCACTCCATAGCAGAATGGTATAGCAGAAAGTAATAATAGGACTCTTATGTAGATGGTAAGATTAATGATGAGTTATTCAAGTTTACCACATTCATTTTGGGGACTTGATTTAGAGATAGTAGCTTACATTTTGAACATAGTACCTTCTAAGTCAGTACCTTCTACTCCCATAGGATTGTTGACTGGGCGTAAGCCTAGTCTAAACACATTCGGATTTAGAGGTGTCCAGCACATGTGCTGAAAAGGAACGTAGGTAAGTTGGAATCGAGGACAGAAGTCCATTTCTTTGTGGGTATCCCAAGGGAACGAAGGGTGGTCTATTTTGTAATTCTAAGGATCAGAAGATCATTGTTAACACCAATGCCCGATTCTTGAAAGAGGATTATATTATGGATCATAGGCCCAATAGCAAAATTATTCTAGAAGAACTGAGAGAAAATACTAGTAGAACGGAAGAGGAACCACAAGTCACTGATATTCCATTACCTCGTCGTAGTGGGAGGATTATCGGGACATGGGCAAATCAAGAACAGGGTGTTAATGCACTGGGTTCAGATTCTGCACAGTTTGTTACTGCTAGTACACATGTAACACCCCGGTCCGAACCCTAATAGTAACCACTTAGATTATAACAACTCGGCTCAAATTCTAGTATTAGTGACGGATGCACAATGAGAACTTAGGTTGCTACATGAATAGAAGAAACCCTAACTAGCCTGAAACCTTAATTTTGACCTGAAAATCCTAAAAGAGACCAAATACTCAGAGATAAAGCCCTATTACTCAGAAAATTCTCGGGATAGCTTAAATTAAGTAAATAATATCAAATATTAAATTAAAAAAATCAAATATTCCCATAATTTAGAGTAAAATGACAATTTTGCCCCTCATATAGCAAAAAGTCCTAAAAATTCAAAATTTGACACATAGACACACAATATTAGATATTTATATACAACTAATTAATAAAATACAAAAATATCCAAAATGCCCTTGCATGGCCGGCCACCTAAGAAATTGTGCCCAAAAAGCTACCTTTTGTCTTTTTAAGCTAAAAAAATGAGAAAAAATGTATAAATTAAACATTATTTTGACCTAATACTTTTTATACAAGTAATATACATAATAATATAATACTATAGGTCAACAAAATCAAACAAATAATTATTTAAAATCTCTACACAATAAATAAGTCAAAAAGCCAATTCTAGTCAAACTAGCATAATTTAGCTTAAAAGCCTACACTTATTTAATTAATTGGTATCAAAATTATAATAAATCATGAAAAGACTAAATTAATTATAAATATATTAATATAATAGGTTTTAGTAGGTTTAAGATTCACAAAACTAATATTTTATGCATTTAAATACAGAAAAATGTAACAATATGCATTTTAAAATACTAAATAAATGCAAATTCAGTTCGGTCAGCCCCAAACCTGTCCTAGCTGACCTCTTTCCTGCAAACATCTGATCTCTCAATGCCTCAAATGTATCCCACGTCCCATGCAACCAATGGAAGTTTAAGAAATTCAAATTTTAATTAAAAACCATAATTACACCCCATTACATTTTTCTCTATAAAAACAAGACCTTAGTCTTGTTTCTCCTTCATGAATTTCAGATGAGAGAGTGTGAGAGGAAGGCTCCAAAAATTTTAAGTGTTCTAAGAGAGAAGAAGGAGAGAAGAAAAAAAGAATGAAGGAAGAGAAAGTAAGAAAGGCTCAAGGGAGGTACAATAAAGTTAAGTCCTACTTTCCTTCACCCATTTGAGATCAAAAGAGGTAAGCAACTCCCTTAAACCTTCTGATATTGTCCCCTAAGATACCCCTCAATCCATCTCTATTACAAATTCTAAGAAAAAGAAATGAAGAATAACTCAAAAAAGGCGTTGTAGATGCAAATAGTAGATTGCTAGGACAAGATTGTGTTTTATATGAGCTTGCATATGTATGTTTTTAAGTTTTATGGCTTGTATGTATCCTGGAGTTTTGGTTTATGTGAGTTTATAACATGCATGCAAAGAAAACATGCCAAAAATGTACACAACAGAAGCTAATCAACTAAAACCCTAAGTTACCTGATTTTCTGGGTTTACTTACTTTCTGCCACCAACTTTAAAACGTCATAACTAAATGTAGAAAAATAATTTTAAAGTAATATTTGCGTCCAGAATTATATTTTTGAGTTCTCTTTTATAAAAAATTGGTTTTAAGTGATTTAGTTGGGTAGAACTCCAGATATTTCATTTTTTCCAAAGAGTGTTAGATCTTAACTACTCTGAGTTATAGACCTTAAAATCCTAAGTTAAAGTGAGAACCGGGCTTAGGTCAAAACATAAAACCTGTAGAGAACACATTTATCTTTCTGTCCACCAAAAATACGCCAAAAATATGAAGTATTGATAGGTCAAAACACTTCCCAAAGTCTCTACTAAGGTTCAGTGACTGACAAACCTCTCTGTCACACCTTTTTGTGAGATTTAAAACCTAACTTTTTATAAGCCAAATACAAACATGGTAAACATGAACTTTGTAGCTAACATATTAAACTAGTTACTGAGAAATAATCAGCCCAAAATACCCTAGGATGATAGCCCAAAGATTTTAGACATTTCCTGTTAAAACACACTCTGGAGACCCTTTTTAGGCTGACTGAACCCATTTTATAAATTGGCCAAACTCTCAAGCTTTTTCCCAATAATTTGCCCTAACTCAAAACATGAAACTTGTAAGGAACATCTTAAACTAGATCCTCAACAAATATCAGAGCCATAGCCCTTGAATTGGTACACAAAAATCATGGCCAACAGAAGGCTAAATTCTACACTTTTCACTGTAAAGTGCTGAATGGTTTTTCCTAAATTAAATCAAATGACCTTTTTTTCCTAGGATCTAACCTAAGTGCAAAACATGAAAGATGTAGAAAATATCTTTATCTAAGTGGTGTTAAAATTTCAGAGATTAAATCAATGTCTAAATACTTCAAAATGCTGTCGTAACTTGAAAACTAGTAATTAAACCTGTACCTAAAATTGGTTAAGTGTTCAAATGGTGTGTTATTTTGTACATCTTGCCATGTTTAGTTTCATACCATACTATTATTAAGTTATACTTCAAGATACAAGTTGTTGTGCCATAAGCATTATTACATTGCACTTGGGACATCTTGTGGGTTGCATCCTATACATTGGTTTTGGACCTCAGTCATATTTGTTGAGTACACGTCCCTTTGGTTTTTGTCACCCCTTGAACTATGGCTATATTATAAAAGTGGTAGTGACACGGGCAATTAGGGTAATCTCAGAGAAGAGCCTAATTCGGTGGACCTAATCCTACTGCGGTGGTAACTTCGGAGAAGAGCTCAATTATGGCGGACCTAAACCCCATTGCCACAATGTTTTGAAGGGTAATTCGGAGAAGAGCCTAATTCGGCGGACCTAATCCCACTGCGGTGGTAACTTCGGAGAAGAGACAAATTATGGTGGTCCTAAATCCCTCATCTTGGTACTCTAAATAACGTGAAGTGTATTTTAAATTTTTGTTATTAATTAGACTTTTAGTTGACGTCAAACGAGCATTTTTGTTCTTAAAGTGGGTTTTATGTGCATATAATTTGGCCAGAGGTGTAACTGGCTACCCCACATTGTTGCCATTGAGTAAGACGGCTGAGGCATGTAGCCAAGACGAGTATTTTCCTTTCGCAACGAGGCAAGAATAAGTTTAGCGGTCAGGTTCCCATCAAGTCTACTTTGTAATTCCCGACGTGGAATTCATGATACTATTCTGGAAGTACTTGGGGTTGGACATTTGTATTTTATTCATCTGCATCACACACTCATACTCCTATTCTTATATGTGCTCATCCTGTTGAAAATGATAGTTTGCCTATATTTCTATTCCCTTAACTTTGCATTGGGTGTTATACGATATGTATTGTAGAATATCTTGTCGTGAGTTTGTTAGGCAGTTTAGGAAATTTGCTTCTGGGCTCCGTCTCATGGCATTCGTTCCACAGGTAAAGAAGAAGGACTTTTTGAGGAAGGCGTGTTCGTTGAGGAAGAAGACTACGAAGAAGGGGGAGAGTGGCAGGAGCTGGATAATCCCAACGACGCAGTTTAAAGATGTAGACTATTTACCTTTGATCTTTTGTTCAGTTTTTCATGGACATAATGTAACTTTTGTTAAGCTTTCTGGATGACTTTACTTATTAAGTATTTTGAACAATCTCTCAACTGTTAATGATGTAATAGTTACCTTAAGTATTTATGATTATTCGGCTAGAATATGTCCCTTATTTATAGTTACATATGTCCCGACATGCCTAGAGAACGGGGTGTCACAGTTGGTATCAGAGCCTAGGTTTAGTGAACCTTCAGGCCTTGGGAACTAGGAGATCGTGAGTTCTGTAGCGTAGAAAACTCTGTAGAGTGTCTGTACTATTAAGTTATCACGTATAATTTTAACAACTTAAAAACCTTTACCTTATGATTTTCTCTATCTTTCTTCCCTTAGGATGGCGTCCGACGCAGAACCAGCCCGGGAACGATGGGCAGCATCGGAGCCAGGGGACTCAGACCTGGAGGAAGAACCTGCAGAAGAGCAAGACCCAGTAGACGTGTTTTCGTTAGCATGGATGTTTCCGGACGAGTGGCCAGCTTAAGGAGAAGAAGAGATCGAGGAAGTAGGAGCAAACGAAGAACCTGACGTAGTAGGGGATGAGGTAGACTTCGGAGCAAATGATGAGGAGGAACCTGAGGACGACGACGAGAACGAGGAGCGAGCCATCGCCTTCTTTTATAATCCGCTAAAGGCACCGCCACCAGAGCCAGATGATGATGAAGCAACGAATATTGTAATCTACTGGAGCCGTCAGGACTACCGCAAAGACTATCGTATCGGATAACGAGTGTATGCAAGGATATTTCCTAAAAGGACGTGGAAGTGAAAAAAGTTGGAGTCTTTTTTGAGGTACATGGGTCCGGTAAGGATATTGGAGAGGTACGACGAAACCACCTACCATCTGAAGGTACTGCTGGGATTCAAAAAGTTGTTAGGGGATAGAATGGATGCAAAGTGGATGTAGATACAAAAACCAAGAGATAGGAGAGGAATCATTAACCCACGCAACCTGATAATCGACTTTAACAGTCCAGAAATGTACCTGGAGATACCAATTACCATAATCAATGGAGCCCGTAGAGGGCTAGGGAACATTTGGTACGTGGAGGTTCAGTGGCGTTGCTACGGCATTTATGAAGTGACTTGGGAATGCGAGACAACTGTTCGCCACTTTTATCCGCGTCTGTTTGTTTAGGCTTTTGTACGCTAGGCGCTGTACTTTTTCTTTTGTTTGAAGGTTGTGTGTGTTATGTGAATTCTTTGAGAACCTTGTACCAATTACGTGTCGAATGAAATGCAAGTATTCGTTGTTAAATTTTTTATAAACTATCTCAAAACCATAAGCTATCTCATAATCTCAAAATAAAATCTGCAATATAAAAATAAATAAATAAATAAAATAAATAAAAATAAAAATAAATAAATAAGGGGAACAACCCCCCCCGAATCTCGACACTCTTTTAGATAGTCAATAGACAACCAAACCACCAATAAGTTGACTAACCCCTAGATGATAAGGCATTAGGAGTAGCTTAAGTTTTGAGAAAAACACCGTTAAAATTCCGTAACTTCACCCTTACGAGTTTCTTTTTACAAAACCCTTGTATCAACTTCTATACCAATTAGAATTCTTTGTTTCTAATAATATCGGTCCTCAACAATGCTACTCAGTATCATTCGTAGGTGATCCTTCTACACCCAAGTCTTATTAGTAACCCTAAAGTTAATCTCATCCTAGAAAATACCTTTATCTTTGAATTTTCATTATTAAGCCACGCATAGGTGACGGCTAGTATTCACATTTGATTGTCCTTTAATGCAAACCATCATCCTTGGACTAGCTCTCTATTCTTAGAACTCAACGTCATTCGATATTGCCAAGATCCTTCACCACCATTCATTTTTCCCTGACTTCAATACTACTTCCGACCGAAACAATTTTGAAAACTCTTGAAATTCAAATATAGGGAGTTGACTTGGATGCTTGAATTGAAATACGTTAGGCCGACGTAATTTTAGGGCAAATATCCATTTTAGCTACGCGTTGCTTAAGTATACCTTTTGTCACGCCCTAAACACCAGGGTCACGTGAAAGCCCACCAAAACACTGTTTGAGAAAATAAGATTTGCAGTTAAAAAACCATCAACTCAAAAATATACATCATTTGGATAAAAATTCTCATAGTTCAACTCTCATAAACAGTAAACATGCAATCTCATACATGAATAAGCATATCGCCTCAAGGCGTATAAAACTAGCCTTCTGAAACAGGCATTACATGTATAAATGCATGTCCAAAACAGGAAAACTACAACTAGTCTTCCGCCACTACAGGAATCTAGGTCAACTCCACATGCTCACCTAAAAATGTTTTTTTACAGCAAAATCTCACACTACGAGCCGAAGCCTAATAGAAAATAGATAGTAAAGCTGTAAAGCAGGCTATGCAATCATATGGTGGGAGCTAACTCGATCACAAAAGCCAAAAAGGTTTTCTCTCAAAACCACAAGGTTTCCATCTGAAAACCATCATTTTCATCCTTAAAACTATGCATATCATCCTAACAGATATCATGCCACAATTAAGGGAAAGCAGTAAAGCACACCGTTCTCCACTCGGGACACATTGCCGACGAGAAAGAGATAAAATGTAGTCCTATGTACCGACTCTGCCACACTACAAAGGTAACAACTATAAACTCATACCCATTTGTAGACAACCTAATTTGACCCCGCCTAATCCTAGGCTAATCCGATGATGAAAACAAGTGGAATAGTGCCTCCGTACGATCCTCGGGAAGTGATCCAAGCTCAGTATTTGAACCCAAAACTTTCAAGTCAATGAAAATTTAATGAACCATCGAAACTTGCTGCCCAAGTAAGGCGACCTCCAACTCTCTTCATGGCCTTCACCATAGAGCTTTGTAGAAACCCTAGCCCAAAGTGGCAACCGCCACCTTCCATCATGGCGACCGCCCACTCCCATTGTGGCTACCGCCATAGAACTTTGTGGAACCTTTCAAAAACATGGCGACCACCATCTTTGATTATGGCGACCGCCAACTCCAAATGGTCTGACGTGTCCCAAAACGTGGCGACACCTCATTGGTTGAAGAATTCTATAAATACCGTACCTCAGCGTACGTTTTCAGTACAAATTTTTGAGTGAGAGAGACTCTGCCGATATACCGAGCGATTTCGAGCCCCGACGTCGAACCTCTGCCGAGATACCGAGATCCGAGCCTTCTAATGCCTACATTGCAACCCTAGCTTGGATTTTCACCCGAGGATTGT
Source organism: Heliamphora pulchella (assembly GCA_032270985.1). NCBI lineage: Eukaryota > Viridiplantae > Streptophyta > Magnoliopsida > Ericales > Sarraceniaceae > Heliamphora > Heliamphora pulchella. The sequence goes on from JAULJZ010177997.1 coordinate 17,484, forward strand.
TACGCCGAGGCACATTCCACAACTTGAGGATTCTCCAGCAATTTAGGTAATTCGTTTGGATCCCCGGTCTTTCTAACTCTAATTCTTCTCTTTTAGAGTGACCGGGTTTAAATTCAATTTCAATTTATACATTTCTTTTCATTGTACTTTTGCTTCACTTATTAATTGCTTTATTTATGTTCTAGCATTTTCTTTCATTTAACTTATTTGTTTATCTATTTGCTTATTTGAATTAAGTTTCATCAAATCATTAATTGGTGCTAATATATTTTGACAATTACATCTCAATGATGTTGTTAATTGTTGTAATAATACACCTACATTTATGTGAATGCAGTAATTAACACTACATTTCATATTTAAGTTAAATAGTTATTTTTAACTTCTTTTATTTTTCTAACATTAGTTTGATTGTCTTTACTAAGCATTCATTTTTATTCTCTTTCCTTGTAATATTAGTGTCATTTTCTTTATTAGCATTAGTTTAGTTTTCTAGCATTTTCTTTTTCATTTTATTTTCTTTTGCTTTTATAATAGTGTAATCTTTTTTTTCTAACATTTTATTTCTTTTCTCATAATGTAATTTTAGTTTCTTTTCTCTTCCTTTTCTCTCATTGAAGCTTTAATTTTTCTTTTAATATTCTACTTTATTTTTTTTTAGATTAATATCTCTTTTCAAGCTTTTATTTTCTATTTCTTTTTCTTTCAATAATTATGTAATTGTTTTTTTAGTGCTTTATCTTTCTTCTCTTTTATTTAGTTTTATTCACCTCGTAATATAGCACTTTAATGCTGTTTAACTTTATTATTAGCATTAATTTTTCTATAAAATTTTATTTAGCACTTCTTTTCTCATAGTATTAGTACTAATAAAATTCATTCCTTTTTCTTTACTTTCTCTTATCCTTCTTCTTTTCTATTTTCATCAAACTAAAAAAATCATAAAAAGCCAATTTAATAGTTGAAAATCACTTGTCCTTTCCTTTTATTTTCTCTTACCCTATTTTGTTTAAAAAATGTAAAATCTGAATAATTAAGTTTTCTTATTTTTCAATAGTTTAATAACATTTTCTACCATTTTCATTTTAGTATGTTTTTCTTTATAAACTTTTTCTTTATTTTTTTTTTAAAATTCTCTTTGTTATAAAACTCTCATTTTCTTTAATAAGCTTTCTTTTAGTATAGAATTTTCATACATCCTTTTTTACATTTAGTTTTTGTCTCTAATGTTAATTTAGTTTATTTTTAATTATGCATGTTTTTGGCTATTCTCTTTAAACACATGTTTCTATTTGTTTAGTCTATTTTTATAGCAAATCTATGTTTAGGTAGTTTGGTAATTTCTAGCATACTTTTATTATTTTATGCAAATCATGATAGTTAGCTTACTTTTGTAAATATTGTATGTGGGTACGTTTCTTGATTTCTTTAGATAGAAATTGCATGTTATAGGATTTAGGATTCTTCTTTTGACACTTAATTGTTTTTAAATGTTATATACATATTTTATGTATTTTTCGTATTTAATTTTGAATGTTCTCTCTTTACCTCCATTTTCTTTATTTGCATGCATTTGAGAAATTCTATTAAAGAACTAATGATGATTAGTAAAGGCCAACCATACAGTTGGGCGAACGGGGTGCCTAACACCTTTTTCGATTCGTACCTTAGCCCCTGAACCCTTTTTCTCTAGTTTACGTTTTAAAAGATCAGTAGTTATTTTGTTTTTCTTAGTTTTTCTCAAAAACTAAGTGGCGACTCTATTTTTAATAAAAAAAGATTTTCAAAATTTGACTTTTAAGATGTTAAAACATTTTTATAAACATCTTTGAATTTTTCTATTTTTGACCCTTAAATCCCAACGCCACAGTATTTTTTGGCGACTCTGCTGGAACTGATTTCCAAAATCAAATAAGAGGGCTAGACTTGAAAATATCATTGGTTCTTAATAAAATTTCTCACTTGTATTTTTGAATGCATATGCATTTGTTCTCCAGCCCCCTGTCTGGTCCACCCGATACCCTGAACGTTAATCCGTTTCGGGGATTATTGGCAAGACAGGCAACCCTTGCTGACTGTACGCTACCATAGGTGCAGTAAAAGAGTTCAGGCGTAATATTTGACAATGTCTTGCACTACTCCAGGCATGGGAGGTATATACCTGGCTCTATTCAGAAGATACCCTGTTCGATTGACTAACCCTAGTAGGATTATGTATTTTTCTTTATTGTATGTTTTGGTTGTATATTGTTAGGATCGTTTGTTCGGATTAGGATAATTCTTTTCTCGGATTTGGCCCAAATTTTCTGTTATTCTTTGAATAGATTAGTTTTTCACCTTCGGGTCCTTACCAGGGTTTTGTCCTTCACCCTGATCAGTTTTTCTCACGCCATCATGTTCGTCTGTCGTTCTAACACCCCTAGGACAGTTTCTCGCTTCTCCAGGTTCTTCTCGATTTGCTAGTTCTTCCTTGTTGATGCATTAGGTTTCTTCCCGGGGTCATGCCAGTGTTTCATTTGGACCTTTAGGATTATTTCTCCTCTTTTGGGTTCTACTCGGGTTGTTAATTCTATATCCTATTTTCTTTAGTCTAGGCTTGCTTTCTTCAACCCCCCCTCTCTTTCGATCTGTGTGAGAAAAGTATTGTTCTTATACCGTTATGCTGCCATAGGTCGAACCAGTCTTTTGAGGATTAGAATAGTCTTCTTGTCGGGATGCCGTCCGCTGAAGATAAAACCTTTCCTCTAGAGCTTAGTTGATCTATCCCCTTTGGTTCTCATCTGGGGTCTTCAGACGTTCAGTTGTTATGCTGGTGGTATGGGCCCGACAGGGGCATTATTTCAGTTTCAACTATTTTGAGGTATCTGGGGTATTTGCTGTCTATTATCTAAAACTGGTTATTCTACTTGTGGGATTTAGGTTTTTCTGTGGGATACCATTGATCTGGAAAGAATACAGTTGACATGAGTTTGGGTAAGATCAGAATTGGGTAGACTTCATAGAATATCTGAATCGACTAACATGGCATAGAATGAAGTTAATTTGACAGCCCTGATGAGGGCTATTACCGAGATATAGTGAGCTGTGGAGCAGAAGATCCAAGCTCAAACTCAGTGTCAAGCACAGATACAAGCAATTCAAGCCCGTATGCTCGGTGTAAATGGACAGCCAGATAACGCGAATGAGAATGCTGAAGACTTTTGGGATGACAACCAGGGACCAGAAATACCACAAGTCATGGTACCACCGCGGGTTCCCCGCCCAATTGTAGTAGAAGAGGAGAACACTGCCCAGTCTAGGGAATCTGCGCTGGCAGAAAAGATCGACCAGATGGAAAAGGTGTTGAGAAAAGTCAAAGGAGTTGAGGAATATATGCTCGACGTAGGGGGACTATGCTAGTTCCCAGATGCCAAATTGCCAAAAAAATTCAAGATGCCGGACATAGAAAAATTTGATGGAACCAGAGATCCCAGAATTCATCTCCGAATGTATGTTGGTACCCTGTCGCCAATGGGGATTGATGACCAATTGAAGGCTCAGCTCTTTCACCGATCTCTGTTTGAGGCAGCCCAGAAATGGTTTCTCTCCCTTGATGTAACTAAAACCAGAACGTGGGAAGACATTACAACAGTTTTCATCAGCTAGTATAGTTACAATGTCCAATTGGACGTTACTACTCGAGAGCTTGAGATAACCCGGCAAGAGAATCAGAAATCTTTCGTCGACTTTCTGACCCGTTGGAGGGGTAAAGCTGCAAAGATGACAAACAGGCCCTTTGAAAAGGAGCAAGTTCGGATCGTAGTAAAGAATCTATAACCCCCCCTGAAACGCTATCTGGTGGGGCCGAGTGAGCTAACTTTTGGGCCACTCAAGAGCAGCAGATAGATTTTATTGAGGAAGACATATGGGAGGAAATTGACAATACATGGGCTATCGAAGACGACGATGAAAGACAAGAGAGGGCAGCCATTAGTGACCTAAATGATTTGTGAGCGTTTGAAAGCCCTCTGTACTTAAACAAAGTGAGACAAACTGATAATGTCATGCCCGGCTTATGGGACCCTAAAGATGGCGTGGAGCACCTTACCCGAAGTGGAAGATATTTTAAGCCAGCTCAGTTAGAGAGAGGACAGCCGAGTGGAAAAGAGAAAGAAACAGAGTAAGAACAGGAGGATGATGCCGTATTAAAATAGTTGAAAAAGACACAGACCAACATTAGTATCTGGGGCTTGTTGATGGCTTCGCACAAGCACAGACAAGCTATTTTGAAAGTGTTAAATAAGGCCAGTGTCCCGATAGATGCAACCTCCAAGCAGCTTATTGGACTTATTCTATCAGCCGTCGAACCAAAAGCCATTTTCTTTTCTGATAAGGATTTGCCCACTGAAGGAAAAAGTCACAACAAGTCGCTCCACATCACTGTCAAGTGCCTGGAAAAATGGGTCCCAGTAACCCTCATCGATAATGGGTCCGCCTTGAATATTTGCCCATTGAGAACAGCCACCTGCTTAGGGATGAGGCCCGACCAATTTACTCCATGTAATCAACGGGTGAGGGCCTACGACAACACCAGAAGGGATGTACTGGGATTGGTGTCATTTGCCATTTCAGTGGGACCTTTGGAAACGTCAGTAGATTTTCACATACTAGACGTACCGGCTTCCTTCAATCTGCTGCTGGGCAAGCCGTGGCTACATGACCCAAATGTTTAGGCAGTGCCGTCTACCCTTTACCAGAAACTAAAATTGATAAAAGATGGGGCAGTTCTGACCATTCATGGAGAGGACAGTATTCATCCCCCAAAGGGAGGAGATGGCACAACTCTGCTAGAAGTTCAGCACAGTGAAGATGACGTGTTGCTTAGTGGTTTTCAGCTTGATGAAGCTAGGGCTGTTCAGACACTAATGAATGAGGAAGAAAGGTAAGTCAATCCACAAGCTTTAATGATGATGAGAAAAATGTCCTTCTTCCATGTCATGGGATTGGGACATAAACTGTAGGGAATCCCGGAACCCATTCAGGTATTGTCGACTTTGCACTATTTTGGCCTTGGGTATGAGCCAACGGAAGAAGATCTAAAAGGGCCTAGAAAGGGACGAAAGGCCAATTATTCTGGGACACTCAATGGATACTTCATCAAGGACGGGGAAGGCTTCCCGTATTGTGGCTTTCCCGAGCCATGGATCGACGAGGAGATTAATCAAAAGTTACTAGAGTTGGAGATCTTCTTTAGCCATCGGTTGTCTGACACAGAAGAAGAAGAGACAATAGAAGGGAAAGAGGAAGAACAGAAGATTCGGGAAGAGGATTGGGCTGACAAGCTTGATGGTACCGACCTGGGAATGCTGTTCCACGAGAAGATGTCTCAGTTGCGCATAACTGAATCGAATTATTTCATGATGGGACTTAGCGCACCGGCAGATTGTACCAAGTTCATCATCAACGCGGCCACAAAAGAAGTAAAGAATTGGTCCATCGAGTCTTCTGATGTGCAGGTCGTCTATCCTGAGTCCAAG
>JAULJZ010178008.1:0-22997 GCA_032270985.1 Heliamphora pulchella
ATTGCATGAACTGCATTGTGGGATGGATAGACCAATTTTCAAATTGTTTTTAAGAATCGTGTGAATCGCGATCTAAAAACCGTTTTCAAACTGTTTTTAAGGCTCCTGTGAGTGAGTCAAAAGATGGTTTATATCCTCGCTTTCCTGTTGCATGTGAAAACTCGTTTTAAGGCTTGAAAGAGAGTCTAAAACTGCACATCGTTTTCCTAGCATGTTTAACTTATATTGCATGCATTGTCTAGTTTCTGCTGAGCCTTGGCTCACGACGTGGGATTTGATTTTCTTCAGGTACCGGTCACGCAGGTTGATCTGAAGGTACCGGAAAGGTGGAAGAGCTGTAGTCTTCCTTTTTGTTCTTTCTGTTTCATGTATGTTGTATACATGTTTTTCCTGTGTTAGAACCGTGTAATGTATACCGTTTGGCGATGATATACAATGTATGTATGGTTTAATTTGAGAGTGTATTCTCGAGTTGGATATTATGATTGGTTGTTTGTGGTATTTCACGTGACCCGGAGTTTGGGGCGTGATAATATTTTTCATAAATAAAATAATCTTTAATTCAAAACTTTAAATAAAATAATGCATGAAAATAATATGAAGATATAAAGATATTATTTGTAAGATTAAGAGGTCTGTTGGACATTGTCCTAAAATTAATATTTCTCCTTACATGATGGTTCAAACGAAGTGTATCAGTTCTATGATACAACTCAAGAGTTCATAAACGTTCCTTGTCATGTTCACGTCCATTATGAGAATTTAAACGAGTCACAAACCAAAATTGCCCATAGTACAACAATATACATGTAGTTAAATATCTCTCTTTGAAAACTCGTTTATATCTCAACACATATTTCTTAGTTTTTATCTCTTCCCAAAATAATATGATTGTAAGCCCTTTTATAGAGCCAAAGTATAATTAATTTACCACCATTAAATATATTTAATTTATAACGGAAATATAATTTATCCACATAGTCTTTATGGGATTGAATAATAATGTAATTATTTTATATAATAAAAATAATTTCTCATTTAAGGACACAAAAAAGTCGGTAATAAATTGTAATATAATGATAATTTATTACTCATTAAATATTTAACTCATGGCCATTTAAACCGCATTATGACCCTATATATATATATATATATTGTGTAACTCTCACATAATAAAATAGTTATTTTATTTTATTTTTTCATTAAAATTCTCCAACAACGTTTACGGGTGAGAGAAATAATCTACTATAAGTTGTAGAGTGTACAATCATGAGATCAATATTATCTTCCTACATTTCTGCCCTTTAATTTGATCTCCACAAACCTACTAAAATTATAAAGTTTATCTTCATAGGCGATCCTCAAAATTCTAGCTCCAATATAATTATAAAATTCTACACGTACTGAATTTTTGTATGAATCCATAACTCCAACTCAACCCAAATATTTGTAAATAGAATCCTAATTATATAAGTCCTGCAAAATACAATACACACATCCTACATAAGCTGGATAATTCGGTAAAGTTAAAATTGCTAGTATCAAATACATGAGATTATTAATTAGTACCACCAGCCCCTAATATTATTAGTTAGTACCAAATATGAATTATTTTTTATTCAATGATTAAAAATAACTGTAAAACAATCTCATTCTTTATTCTACTTTTAACAAACATGAAATAAAAATCTCACAAAATACACAACTTATCAATAATCCCATGGTATAAAAAATGTACCCAGCGTTATTTATTCATTACATTATATTAAATGACAAAGCTATTAATGTAAGACCAAAGGGACCATGGATACCCCTCTGAGAAAATCTCTTTAAGTACCTAGCCTCATAAAAAAATTTATAATAGGTTGTCCTCTTTTCAAGAATAGAGCTACCTATATTATTACACTTATTAACATGCATCAGCTTTTCTTAGCTTTATGTTCTTTTACTTTGTGTCATGTGAATATGAAAACAATAAAAGTGGTCGTTGAAGACAAAAAAAAAATAAAAATCAAAGATTTACTCACTTGTTCTTACGCTTTCAATTTCCATTACAACTACAAAACGACAAAAAGTTCGTTATTAACTGAATGTTGTTAAAAGTAAATTTCAAAATACGATGAAAAATAATTTTCTCACGAGTGCTTTGATTGTGAATATTGAAAGATAAGTCCATCAAAGGTACAAATTCAATTATCAATGAATTTCTTGACATGAAGAGTGGTCGAGTGCCACTTTAACCAAAAAAACGCATGATAGTAATTAATATGTATTACAAAAGCAACTTATAGGGAGTGCTTTGCTTTCATATATATCTTTGCTAGTTGTGGATTAATATAATTTTTATACTAATTTTTCCATTAGTCCTAATTTTCCCATAAACTTATTTTTGGCCCCATTCCTAACAAAATCCTGCTTGGTCCCTAATTGTATTCAAATATGCCATCCTCAAATCAAATATGATCTCCGAGAATTGCTAATAATCGCTGGTTATGCCCCTTTTAGAATTTCTTTAACCTGCACTTTTGTTCTCTCTTTACCTAAAGTTGAAATGTTACTTAAAGAAGTTCATCAAATGCTACTAAATGAATAAAACAACCCCCCAAAGAAAAAAAAAAACAAATTCTACTGAATTTATAAAAGGAACTCTGGAAAATTGATCATTTTAATGCATTGATGGTGTAATTATAATTCTTAGTGGCAAAGTACCCATGTCCAGTCTCCATGTGTTTACAATTGTCTTTTCCTATTTTGGTTACTTCTTAATTGTCTTTTCCTATTTTGGTTACTTCATCACTACTAGTTAATGGGGCTTCCCAAACCTACTTATAGTATTTCTTGTAGAGAATTTGGCACAAATTCTATTTAAGTTGAGATAAACTTTTGGTCTATTTTGTGTTGAGATCGGATCCAAGCACACTAAGTAATCACAGGGACAAGGAACAATGAATTAACGTGGTTCGACTTTATGGCCTATGTTCACGATGAGAGAGCAATAAATTCACTAAAGAATTCAAAAAAATTACAATGGAGGAGGAAAAATCTCTTGACTCACACATCATTTCTCTTACTCTTTCTTTTTCTATTTTGTGCATCACTCACACACACCAATAGTTTCTCAGAATACTCTTTCCTCTCTGCTGGATTTTCATACCCACTCATGCACATTACTCTTGCTTGCTTTTGTAAGCACTTGTGTCCCATGCCTCATGAGGGCTGATGGCCTTGAAATGATAAATATGCAGGTTCATTAGTTGTGTTCCGATAGCACCAAGAGGTGCCAAAGCATGCCTTGAGAAAATGCCCATATTAAAGGTGTGGACCCCATCAATTCTTCCCCTCCACACCCATTGAAGAGGGAACGCCGCCGATGACTCCTCAATTGGAGTCCATCCCGACCAGATCTATGCAAACCTCTAGCTTGTCTCTAGACACGGCCTTCGTCATCATGTCTGTTAGATTTTTTTCAGTATGAATCTTCACTAACTTCAGCAGTTGCTTCTCCATAATTTCACTTATCCAATGATAGAGAATATCAATGTGTTTTGTACCAAAATGGTACATTAAGTTTTTGCTTAGATCAATCGCACTCTGACTATCACAATGTACCATGTACTTTTCTTGCATCAAACCCAGTTCTTGAAGGAATAGAATTAACCACAACTTTTCTTTTCCAACATCAACAACAGCAATGTACTCCACCTCAATTATGGATAATGCAACACATTTTTACAATTTGGACTACTATGACACAACTCTCCCTGCGAAAGTGAAAATAAACCTTGATGTAAACTTTCTTCCATCAAGGTCATCTTCCATGTCAACATCTATAAAACCATTTAATATTGAATCTGTTTCCCCAAAACACAACCACATCTTTGAAGTACCCTTCAAGCATCTCAAAATTCACTTGACAACTTTCCAATGATCTCTTTCTAGATTTGAGAAATATCTGCTTACAATGCCAATAACATGAGTAATATCTGGTCGAGTACAAATGATGATGTACATCAAACTCCCTATTGCTGAGGAGTAGGGAATTGTCTCCATTTTTTCTCTATCTTCTTTAGAACAGGGACACGAATTCTTGGTTAGCTTGAAATGACTGGCTAGTGGAGTGTTGACTGGCTTGGCACATTCCATGTTGAATCTTTTGAGAACTTGTTCAACATACTTCTTCTGTGATAGCCACAAATTCTTTTCCTTCCTATTTCGAACAATCTTTATTCCCCAAATTTGTTGTGCAGGGACTAAGTTCTTCATGTCGAATGACTTGAACAATTCTCTCTTTAACACAAGTAAAAGAGTGATGAAGTTGCCATTTAAAAATCTCTTGACATATACACACTGATCTGCAGTAGTCCTATTGTAATCATGACCTACAATGAATGAGTTGAACTTCTTATACCACTATCTTGGCGCTTGCTTGAACCCATAAAGACTTTTCTTTAACTTACAAACTAAGTGTTCTTTCCCTTAAACATCAAAACCTTCAGGTTGTTGCATGTAGATTTCTTCCTCCAAATTTCTATAGAGAAAAGTAGTCTTTACATCTAACTGTTCATTCTCAATGTCTATGCTAGCAGCCATTCCCAAAACAGTACGAATATAGGTCATCTTCACAACTAGTGAGAAAACTTTATTAAAATCAATACCTTTCTTCTATCCAAAACCTTTGACAATCAAACGAGCTTCGTATTTTACTAGCCTTCCATTCCCATTTCTTCAATTTGTAGATCCATTTGTTCTTCAATGCCTTTTTGCCTTTAGGAAGTTCCATTGGTTTGTATGTATGATTTTTTTGCAAGGAACTCATCTCTTCTTGTATTGCTTACCTCTAGTGAATGCTATCTCTATGAGTTTGTGCCTCTTGAGAATTTCCTCCCTCCCCCTCATCAGTCAATAAGGTATACTCAGAAGCAGGATATCTACTCAGCAGTCTGTTCTCTCCGGTCGTTCTCCTCAATTGAGTTTCTATGACTTTTAGTGGAATGGATTGCTCCACTTTCTCAACACCCTCTACATCTGCTTTTGGGACTCTTTCATGTACTTTTGTCTCATTTGTAACACGTAGTTGTATAGAATTTGTGATAATATCAGGGGCACTAACAACTCATGACTTTATAGGCTTTTTGAAAAAATCTTCTATAGTCTAATCCTCGTGGAATACCACGTCTCGGCTTCAGATCAATTTCTTCTTTTTTGAGTCCCACAGTTTGTATCCAAATTCTTCATCTCCATAACCCACAAAAATGTATGGTGCCGACTTGTCATCAAGCTTTGATATCTGCTTTTTGGATACATGTGCAAAGGTTTTGCATCCAAATACTCTTAGGTGAGAGTTTGAAATATTTCTACCTAACCACACCTTCTCAAATATCTCATAAGTTAGCATAATCGACGGTGATCTGTTGATGAGATAATAAGTTGTGCGAGTAGCTTTTCCTCAGAATGGTTTAAGCAGTTTAGCCATTCTGAGCATGCATTTGTGGGGTACTAGGAACAGTCATTCTGCAATACCATTCTACAATACCATTGCGTTGTGGGGTACCAGGAACAGTCTTTTCATGTTGAATGCCTTGATTAGCACAATATGTTCTGAATTTGTTGAAAGTGTACTTGCCACCATTGTCTGCTCGAAGACACTACAAACGCTTTCAGTTTCTCTTTCTACCATGGCATAAAACTTATGAAAACAACAGAACACCTCGTCCTTTGTCTTTAGAAAATATATCCACAACTTTCGTGATGCATCATCGATAAAGCTCAGGAAATACTTGTTGTCACCTAACGTTTCCACTTCAATAGGACCACATATATTTGAATGCAGCAAGCTCAACAATTTCGATCATCTCTTGGTAGAGGTACTGAAGGAGGCTCTATTCCATTTACTGAATAGGAAGTAATCACAAGGAATTAAAGTAATACCTTTAGCAAAGGAATGAACTTCTTTGCTAAAATCTCCAATCCTTTCTAACTCATATGACCAAGCCTTTTGTGCCACATGTTTGGTGGAGTCTCGTCTCCAACTGTATTTAAGTTGTCTAAACATATATTCAAATGAGTCTCGTAGAGTGTGCAACTTGCCTTTTCCTTGGTTATAATCAAAGATCCCTTTTGTCGGTTTCTAGTGTCCGTTGCCAAAGTAGTTCTTGTAACCCAATCGATCTAGTGCATTCCCTAAGATGAGATCGAGGCCTAAATTAGGAACATGCCTCATATCTTTGAGCACCATTGTACACCCAATGCTAGTTTGGATGCAAATATATCCAATTCTTAGAATTTTAGAATGGCTAGTGTTGCCCATTCTAATAGTGCTAAAATCTCAAACTTTATAGAAGTTAAAGAACTCTTTCTGGGGAGTAACATGATAAGATGTTGTTGTATTGATCACCCACTCTCTGTCGTGGTCTACAAAATAAAGGTAGTCTTCTCCACCAATAGTGAGTACAATTGCTTCAGATACAACAGCTAAAGTGCTCCCATCATCTAACTTTGATTGATTATTGTCTTGTTTTGAATTGGTCTTATTTGATCGATAGTATCTCTTGATATGATCCTCTTGGTCACAACCATAGTATTTGATTCTGGATCTTATTTGGCTTTTGTTGTCTCTAGATTTGCTGTGATCTTGAGACCTTCTTGGACCTCTGCTTCTGTCTCTACTCTTTCCTCGGCCTTTTCTTCTATTCTCGGTGAAAATGGCATGCGCCTGATCCATGCCCATGTCCTTTCTTCTTAACTCTTCATTGAATAATGCATCCTTCACCATACTCGTTAACTTTTCTTCTGGTACAGAGTTGTTTAGAGAGACCACCAGTATCTCCAAGCTATCTGGTAAGGAACTGAGGAGCGGTAGAGGCTGTGTCTCGTCATCTAGCTTCATTCTAAAAGGTTGCTAGATGATTTATTATGCTTTAAAACTCGCTGGTATGCTCGGCAACAGAACTCTCACTTTTGAACTTCTGACTTACAAGCCTTCTCATCAATAAGGCTTTATTTCAAGTACTCTTGGATTGGTACATAGCTTCTAACTTTGTTTAGAGGCTGCAGGCAGTCATTTCTTGAGCAATATGGTGAAGAACACTATGATTGACCCATTGCCTAATTAGACCGATAGTTTCTCGATTCATCTTTGTGTAATCTGTATCCGTATTTCCAATAGTCTTGGCTCCTTCATTCTCAAGGGGATCAAACAGGTCCTTGCAATAAAGAAGATCCTCCATTCGCGGCTTCTATATCGCAAAGTTAGAAGTCGTCAACTTGATCATGGCCCTTGATGCTGACTCCTTCATATCCACAGAGTGATTTTAAGCTTCAAATAGAATTTTCTAAGATGAATTTAACAAAACAGACACCACGGTTGAATTTAGAATGGTTGAAAACTTTAGAAATCGGTCTTTTCTAAAAATAATCAAAGTCAACTGTCAAAAGTCAACTTTAATCAATGGTTAAAAATCAAAGATCAACAGTGGGTTGACTCAGTCAACAATGGGTTGAATCAGTTCAGCTAGCTAGCTCCTTCACGCCTATTCGAATCCACGAACAGCACAAGGGCACGTTTGATTGTTTATAAATTGTGCAATGCTTTAAACAAAGCTAGAAGGCTTATTTCAACTCCGTTTTCGACATATAATATATTGTCGAAAACGTCTTGATGAGTTCTAAACACTGGTATGCTCCCAAAAAAAATTAGACGAACTTCATTTTTGGTGAAATATGGGCAAAAAACTTTGAAGTCTCCAATAAAACTCTGAAACCACTTGTTAGGATCGGATCCAAGCATACCAAGTAATCACAGTGACGAGAAACACCAAATTAATGTGGTCCAGCTTTATAGCCTACATCCACGGTAAGGGAGCACATAAATTCACTAAAGAATTTAGAGAAATTACAATGGAGGAGCAAAGATCTCCCTACTCACACATTGTTTCTCTCACTCTATTTCTCTACTCTATGTATCACTCGCACACACACCAATGGTTTTTCAGATTACTCTTTTTTCTCTGCTGTATTTTCATATCCACTCGTTACTCTTGCTTGCTTTTATAAGCTATTGCGCCACATGCCCCACGAGGACTGATGGACTTGGAATGCTTGGCCTTGAAATGATAAATGTGCAGGCTCATTAGATGTGTTCTGAGAGCACTTGAGGTACCAAGCCATGCCTACATTAATGGTGGGGACCCCATCATTTTGTAACTAAATTTTAGGCACAACAAATAGAATTTTTAAAGTGTTCTGAAAATTGTGGATTTACACAAGTATGATAAGTATTGAACTCAATTATCACAAGTAGAATTAGATTAGGTATATTAGTGTGTAAATTATTTGAGAGAGCACTGCAATAAATTAGATCATTTTTAACAAATTGTCTCCAAATGTATGTATTTCCTTATTAATACAATTAGAGACGAAAATGAGTCATTTCTATTTTCGTCACCATCGGATTGTCGTTCAAAGTACCTCGTGCCAAAAACTTATTTTCTCGCTAAAATTTTGACATTTTGTGACAAAAAATTTAAGTTCCTCGCTAGATATTTGATATTTGTGACAAAATTTTCATCACTAAAGACAAAATAAGATCGTCCTAATTAATATTTCGTCACAACAAAGTTTTGATTATGCAATCTACAGGTTAAAAACACCCCCACACTTCTGCTGCGCTGCAATGCCACTCTATAATTATTAATAATATTAATTATATTTATCAATTAGAATCCAATGTCAATGAAATTTCTTTTAGTTTTATGTAAAAGTTCATTGGTTTATATAATTGATCCCATCAATTAAGAGACAACAATCAAAGAAAAAAAAATCTTATTTTTTCTTATTAAAAATTTAGAATTGAGTGTTATATTAAAGAGTTTATTTGATATTTTTGATTTCATCCGCTACTCAAAATAGTTTTGTACATTTATTAGATATAATCTTTAGAATTTATATAATTAAAGCTTGCTTATACTTCTTTGATTATAAAATTGAAAAAATATTATTTTGTTTGAAAAAACCAAATCAATTGAAAATATGATTAAAATATATCAAATTCACAAAAAAAACTTTACAACATTGAAATTGTCAAATTATAAAAGTTTTACTATTTTAATATTTTTTTGTGCAACTTTAAACTTGTTTGAAATTTCTACATTTTTTAAGCCATTGTGCATATGCACTGCATGCCTCTTCCAATATTGCGTCCATAAAATCATTTTCGTTCATATAGGCTACTTTAATTTAAATTAACGTATGAGATTAAAAGTAACATTCATTAGAATATTTGTGAAAAATAATTATTTAAGAAATAAAAGGATACTATTTTATTGTTGATAAATCTTAACATAAAAAAATAAATTTTATGACTTTAAATTCGATGTGACGTGTAAAAAAGGATATGTTCAGTTTAATTTTCTAAAAAAAATTTAAGAAAAATTATTTTAAATTATTAATTAATTTAATTATTTACCTAACAAATATTCAAAATAAATGTGTGACCTTCACCAATTAAGTACCTTAGAATAAAAACAATTATTTTTTAAAATATTTTAAAAGCTAAACTAAAAGTGTTTTAGAAAATAAATTAATTTTTTAACGAATTATTTTCTAAAATCTGCTATGAGAAATTTTTAGTTTTGTTTTAAATGCAAAAGAGTATTGGTGTTAGTTTTTACTATAATGTCAGTGTTTTAAAGACGAAATATTATCATCAGCAATAATAGAATTATTTTTCAGGAGAAAAATTTATAATCATGACAAAAGAATAGGAATTGGTAACGAAGTATTCTCATCGCCAATAATTAAGGATTGTTTTGTGATAAAAAATAAAACTTATTGCAAATGAAAACATATTGCGACGAAATAGGTTCATCACCAATGATTAAGGGCCTTTTGCAAGAAAAATAAAATTTAGCACAAAATAAATATCTATTACGGCGAAATATTTTTGTCACCAATAATTGAATGACCTTTTGGGAGAAAAAATAAAATTCTTTACAAACAGGATATGTATTAGTGACAAAACTAAAATTCGAAAAATTAGTGAATAGTTCAATTTATAGTCCGTTTACTGTTTTTCATTTAGTATAAAATTTTTTAATGAGTAAGATCCATTCTAATAAAAGTTTTAACCTACAAGATCATTTTGGGACAGAAATACCTTAGAACAGATAAATTTATCTGTATTTTTTCAAAACATATATAAAGAACATAAATAAATTTATCTGTCTTTTATTTAAAGCACATGTAAAGAACACCGATAAATTTATCTGTCTAATTGAAAGTGCGTATAAAGAACACATATAAATTTATCTGTGCCTTTTCAAAATATGTATAAAAAACACAGATAAATTTATTTGTTTGCATTATCTGTGTTGATATGCAAACAAATAAATTTATCTGTTAGGTATAAATAAACAGACAGATAAATTTATCTGTTAGGTTAGGTATAAATAAATAGACAGATAAATTTATCTGTTAGGCATATCTGTATTGATATGCAAACAGATAAATTTATCTATTTGTATTATCTGTGTTGATAGACAAACAAATAAATTTATCTATTAAGCATAAATATGCAAACAGATAAATTTATCTGTTTGCAGGGTATTTTTAAGAGAAATCACACAATTCAACTTTACATGTTAAAATTTTTGTTGATGGATCTTGCGTGTTAAAATTTATTTTTTTAGATCTTTTGCTGAAATTCCGATTAAAATTTTCTTACCAAAAAACATTTTTAGAGATAAAAATAACTTTTACCGTTAAATTTCATCACAATTTTTTTTTTTTGTAATTCCTTCTTCATATATTTAATTCTGTTACTCGTGGACGTAGACAAATTGTTGAACCACATAAAATCTATCTCTTTGTGTTTGTTTGTGATTATTCTGAACTTTTTTGCACAACATTTTTGAAGTGATCTAAAACTAATTACTTTTGAATATATTTTAAGTCTCGTTACATCGAGACGATTTCAACGGTATATTATATGTAAAAAAATGAAGTTTAGATGAACTCCTTAAGCACAGTTTAAATTTGTATGAATTTTTTGACACGTCAAATACACCCTAAATTTGGTATTTCAGATATGTTAGAAAAGCTCACTCAAGCTGTATGCACTCAGCATGCCTCCACTCATGCGTGCCCAAGCTGACACTTCATTCCCTCGAACCAATTCAATCACATCGGCTCGACTTACTTTAGTTTGATTTTTTGTGTCGATTCTTCCTTATTTTGATACATTTTGGCCGGTTTAGATTGGTAATTCTTAGTGATTTTGATCATTTTGGATCCAACCGTGACATCAAATTTGCTCAATTCGACCAGTAAATTGTTATTTTGTTCTTTTGGAGCATAAGAAGATGTTTGTTGGGTTAGGTTTGGTTGTTTGTACCCCTAGTTTATATTCCAAAAGTCATCTAATTGGATCCTCTTTGTAGTAGGTACAACCTATTTTGTTCTTTAGAAGGAATCTAATTTGTTCATCATTAAGGAAGTTGATCCCAATGTGGAGTTTATTATTAGATATATTTTTGTCCTAAGATGAAGTTTTTCATTAGATGAATTTTGTGTCAGATTATTCAGTTGTATTCGTTGATAGAAAATATGTTGGCAACTTGTATGACAAGATGTATCATTTGGGTCCAATTTCAATACAACTTGAACTTGACAAAATTTAGAAATTTGAGCAGTCACTCCACCTGGTTCGCATTTGATCTGAACGTGACTCATGCATCTTTCCATATTTTGTCCAAGTTTGGAATTTGGCACCTCTGAGTGCAATTTGGTGTTTTAGAACGCGTTTGGAAGCAACATTAATCTATCAATCTGTTTTATTTGAAGATTTGGTCATTTTAGGTGAATTTGGCGCTATAAAACGTATTTGGATGTAAAGTTTACTTGTCAATTTGTTTGATTAAAAGATTTGAGCACCTTTGATGCATTTGGGAGGTGATGTTGATATGTTGATTTCTTTAGAAAATGAATTTTCATCAAGATGGAGATTGTTGAGAATTTGACTCAAATTCTATTTAAGTTGGGATAAACATCTAGTCTATTATATAGCCACACTATTCAATTATGTAACACCCCGATTTCTAAACAATAAAACTCCACAATAAAAGGGTAATGAAACCTAAATTTGAGCTTTCATCACGAAGTTAAATCAAAAGATTTATCGAAATCGAACTTTGTTCACAATGTAAACCAAAAATGTTTCTTTTTTTTTCCATCAAAATCGAAGTAAACGAGAGCTTCTTAAACCGTAAACAAACTTCCAAAATATAGCTATTTATATCGAAAAGATACCCAAAAGGTAACCAACAAATGTTTCTTTCAAAATAAATTTTCAAAAGTGTGCCACCTAGCAGAGTCTGCTCGAGCGGACTCACCACCGCTCGAGCGGTGAGGTACCCGAAAACAAACTGCTCTAAAATCCTGAAAATTTTCTAAGTGTTAAAAAAACACCAAAATCTCTTATACTTTAAATATAGTTTTCATAAGCCAAAAACTTGAAATTAAAACATACATTTAATAGTAAAAAACCTCAAACTTCTCAAAACTTGAAAATCATAATTCTAAACCACTGAATTTTATACGAAAATTGAGAAATCAATTCGCATAAGAATCCGAAGGTCTCACATGCATACAAGTCATGAATCTATGGCCTCAGGGTCTTACAAACGAATTTCACCAACCCAACTATAATTCTCAAGAATAACAAAATAATTATAATGACAATAACCAACTCTAACCAAAATAACTCAAGAGGTCACCATGACCGTTCTTCTCATTTGATTACATACTCCTCTTTATCACTAGAAATGCGTTTAAACAACATGAATCAAGACTCGTAGGAAATATACTAAAGATGAATGAATGCATGACATGTGATGATGGCTATGTGAGATGCATCATGTAGTTTTATCCAAAACCTAAGTTTATTTTCAAACAAAATCTCATTCACATAATCGGATATTCATAATCAAACCAATTTCATTTAAACACAACACCATAGTTTTACCCATTTCACTTTCTTATTATTTTCAAACCGTCCGGTATTTCACATTCTCAATTGTTCAATTAAGATTTTACAAACCCAATTCCATTCACGATTTTCATACTTTCAATTACTCCCAACCATTAACCAAGGTTTTTCAAACTCAAACCAATTATTGATTTAATTAAGTATCAAACTCCGGACGGTGCCTATAGACCCTGGCGTAGTTATCACAACTGAGCCACGCGAGACCTGATAAATAAATACACATTCTATAGCTTGACATAGAGAGCACGCATTTTCGATTTTTCTCGAAAGCATTGATGGGTGGGCCGCCCAAGAGCACGCTTTTACGGGAATTAACTAGAAAGAAGAGCCTACATTACATTGCCCAAGTTTTTGGTCTTTCACCGAGGAACAACTCGTGCCCAAATTTAATTATCCAATCAAATCATACTATGCCTTAATTAGATCATTTATCTTAAAACCAACGCGAGTCCAACCCAAACATGGTTCCTCTCGTCAACATCCAATACACTCAGGGTTAAACCATTTAAATACACACTTTATTCTCGTTCTCATTACATTCGGGTTTAATTAATCCAAACCCCAATAAATCATTGCGTGATTTTTAATTCTTGATCAAATTAAACATTCTCATGATTCATTTATTTGAATAACACAGGTCAAACTCCTAAATCAACATCTCATATGATTCGTATTCAATAATTCATCAGATTTACACAAAATTCCTAACCCAACTTCCACCGTTTTCATA
Organism: Heliamphora pulchella; assembly: GCA_032270985.1. Taxonomy (NCBI): domain Eukaryota; kingdom Viridiplantae; phylum Streptophyta; class Magnoliopsida; order Ericales; family Sarraceniaceae; genus Heliamphora; species Heliamphora pulchella. Next base: position 13,773 of record JAULJZ010178008.1, read on the forward strand.
CATCTTGTAAATTTTTAAAATTTATGCATAACTAGGTTAACATAACCTCAATTTATTTAAAAACTCAATCAAATTCATCATCCGAGTCTCTAACCCAAAAATTCTTAATTTTTCATGAATTTAGCCCAAACTAAACCCTATTTCCCCCCTTTTCAAATCAAATCATCTCCAACAACAATCATAAGATATATTTCACCCAAATATATTTTAAGCCCATAAACCACATGCTTAAACATTTCTCAGAAACCTAAGATTTCAAAAACGTAAGTTTTTCAAACTTTTAAGCAAATCCAATGAAAATACAACTCATATACATACAATAATGAAAATTAGTCTTAGATCCTACCTTTTTGATGTATAAACTTCAAGAACCAAGGTCTAGCAAGCTCCAACGACATAGATCTCCAACTGAACAATGAGAAACAAGTCTCCAACGCATAGCTTAGGCCTCCAACGGTGTATGGATCAAGGAGGAGCAAGAGAGATCTACCAAATGAGGATATGAGGAGCTCCAAGATGCTCCAAAGGTGACCCTAAGGTTTTAGGCTCGAGTTAGAGAGAGAAGGGAAAGAGAGACAATGAAAATAAAAGCCCAACTTGCAACCTTAAAATTGATCTACCGATAGTCCGCTCGAGCGAACTCGGGGCCGCTAGAGCGGTCCCTACTTACCCGAACTCTCTGCCATCTGTACGCTCGAGGGGGACCTAGGCTGCTTGAGCGGTCATCACTAAAAAGAACCTTGAACACAAGATGTCTATACAGGTCAAATTATATGCCAAATAGTAATACTTTAAAATTCTACAAAAATAATCCTTAATAATTATCTATATACAATACCAAGCATATGATTATCGTCATCAAGATAAAATTTCAATTCCTTTGCACACTTAAATCCGTTTTCATCTTCCACATGAGGTCCCATAATAAGTTTAATTAATTCTCAAAATAAAAAGGGACTGGGTCCCTACAACCTCCCCCTCTTAAAAAACTTAGTCCCCAAAATTCGACACTAAAACTCGAGTCAACTGACTTACCGTCGATCACCAACAATCTCTGACATCAAACTTTGCAACGCTGTACAACGGTAAAGATGCTAACGCAGCTCATCCTTAAGAGTGATATCTCATAACATAAACATGTTTTCGAAGGATAAACATTCATATTAATTGCCCTTACGAATAAGGTTTCACACGCATCATACCCAAAATCTTGTTCAAGCCTTCACGGTCAATTGGTGACTATAAAACTCGAAGCCAGATCATCATTTTACACATGTCAGAAATGTTATAACTAAAGCTAATGAGATGCTTATTCCCGAGCAGAAACAACAAACACCTGGTTCTAAAGAAATGAACTCACTAAAATAATCAAAAATTCCAAATGACACATTTTCTCCTCACGATTTGCACACATTCCTTCTACACATTCACCCTTACCAACCCCCGACCAGTTCCTCGACTCACAAACCACGACTCTTATCTCTCAAAAATACTAGGTGTCACATTATCGTCAAGGTCAAGATTCTATACAATTGAGATTATCACCTCGGCATCCTAGCCATTAAGATTAATACGGTCACATGAACTTAAGGAGTCACTTGGGCCAGATACGCCACATAGGCAAAACATTCCACACTTAATCAGTTATTAAACTTTAGACAGTTACCAATTATACCGTTCGTCAATACATGCATATACACTCGCTTCTTTCTTTTACATCCGTACCACACGTACAATAATTCTCTATTAGATAGTAACAACACATGATTCTCTGATCTCTCACCAACGCCACTCAACCTATTTATACTTTTTTCACCAAGCAATCAACCAAAACTCGCCTCTTGTACTAAACAGCTTCATCTTACACGCAACTCCTCAGGGCACTCTATCCACCCAAAGCGTACCACAAAAGGACCACACCACTCAATTCGCATACCATTCTCTTTCTCTTCCAGCATTCGTACTCATACACTTACTCTTTCAACGTATCGACACCTAGTTGTTAGGCGACATCGCCGAAACTAATGGGATCACAAGTTTTCTCAACTTCTCATCAATAGAACCTAAGCATCCTTACAGGAAAAAAAAATTCTTCCTCTATACGAACAAGATCATTCCGTTTCAAACTAGACAAATAGGTTGGCCTAAACAGGCTATACCGACGATGGCTTTTCAAATATCAATTTCTTTGCAACTCACATCTTTACCACATTCTCGAAATAACCTCAACTCGATTGCCAATAACTTGTATCCTTATCACGAGTAAGCCACCGACCACCAACCCTGATAAAACTGAGTAGCTCCAAACATCAACAAAACACAAACTGAAATTGATGCCAGGCTACCAAGGTCACACAAGGTGAACGACACGGTTATCAAAACTTCAACAAGAATCTCATTTTGACAAAAGCTAAGGATGTCAACATTCCCATACAAACCCAAACACTCATATTCACGGGGTAGAATAAACAAATCTTCACTAGGAAACTATGAGGAATCAGTCCTACAATCGCTTGATCACGGTGGTACAATCTCACAAGGCACAACCCAAAGGACTACAACAAGGGTACAAGGTCCACAAAGATTTTCACCTTCTTAGAAAATAGTCAAATCAAGAATCAATCAAAGGCCTCGACATTCACATCCAACAAGGATAAAATAGCTCACACATGATAACCGTCCACAAGATAGCTCTCTCTCCGCCTAGAGAAAAGAAAAGGTTGCCCAAAAACTGTCACTCAATGCCATCACATTTAATTAGGTATCCATTAAGTACTCGGTTCAGGAAAACACTATCCATATGTCCTTAAGTTAACATCGACTACCATCATACAAATGTTGTTGACCCTAATCACGATAATTATACCACTCGTCACACTCAGTTCTCAAGTTCAGACTCCGTTCACCCACCTCGAATGCCATTAACATCTATATACCATTAACAAGTCTATCAACGAGTATCCATAAAGACATAACACTATCCATTCACATTATCCCAAGACTTCTCCTTACAAGATTGCGCTACACTAACATGACTCCCAACAGGTAAATAATAGCCACACTGCTTTCTCGAGCTCATGGCTCAAGCATGCCTACGAAAGAAAATGTAAAGCACTCAATCAAAAAATGTTGAAACTGAAAGTTTTCACCTAGAGTAACCCTTAACTCCCACGACTACACAAACATCATCGACACTTTCGCAATCCTTGTATATAAAAAAAATGACTACATACCCTTTGGATCCACGATTTTCGCATACTGACCCTAAGCCACTCAAACCATTACGGTACATCGTTGAACTTTACTACTCCGCATTTCACTTCCAAGGGCAAAACAACATTACCACCTTTACACTGCAGATTCAAACATAAACAACTTTTATTCCTTTAAGGAACATCACACATGATACACCATCTAAGCAACCGGGTCAATCACACCATCTACACCTATCACGATTTCTCAAATTTTATGTACTTAGCACTTGCAAGGCAGACACTAAAGCGACCACATCATCTCGTAAAAGATCTGATACCACTCACATCTTAGTTTCATCCAAGCACACACCCCTATGCTCACCAAACGCAGTTTCGAAACACGATCCCCTAACCATAAGAACAATAACCAAAACTACAAGTCTTCACTCTCGTGGAATTCCCAAAAGATTTGTACTCATCACACACTAGAATCATAACCAAAACCAACACACATTCCGACACACTTACGACTTCACGATTAACCCACCGAGCACATTTCTGAGCTTACGCACCCGCAACTCAAGTCTCGAATCTCAATAAATAACATGACTTAGCATCACGCTAGGGTAAGGGCACAAGGGTTATTAAACAGGCTTTCAAAGCCACACGACATCATTACGACTATCAACAACACCCCACAAGACAAGGGATACCCCAAAATCATTTATGTTAAAATTTCAAAATACGTTAGGCCGATGATTATTACGTTTCCATTCACTATGTTCCCGTCTATACTCCATTTTCAAGTACACGGCTCAAGACATAGTATAGCTCTTGACGCACATAATCCTCAACATGCCCTAAACCACATCACATATCCCGATCATGCAACCATCCTTCGATAGGCCTCAAACACCCTGTCACACCTCATCATAGGGTCACTAGTTATACAACTCACCCCCAGGTAGCATCACTCCATAAGAAGAGTTTACTACAATGACCGACCGATCATCTATGCCTCAACAGCATCGTGGCAAACTACGATAACACCAAGACACAACGGGCAACTAACTAAGGTCACCATCAGCTCAGGTAGTTACCACAACTTACAAGCAAGTTCTATCGTGCACAAAATGATTTACACTCATCTCATGAGCTTACCCCTGCCGTCATCACTGAAAATCGGGTTGTACTTTCATAACCCTTACCACGATCCTGACCACAACTCGCCCTAGCCCTATAGGCATTATTCCTACATCGAGGGTATAATAAAACCCAACTAGGTCAGACTCGACTTAATATTCTAAAGCCATGTAAACACATCAGTTGTTGTCAAGTAAGGTCACATCAACATGCATCCACATACAGAGAAGAACCCTTAGGAATGACACACCACTCTGGGTAATTGGTTTGGATTTCTCATTAGAATGGACGTCGGCCAAATGCCTTTCTAATTCGAACCCCAAACTAGTCGATTGGACTCCCAAAGGCAAGATATGTCATCCCAAAGATCCAACCCCCATACCTAAGTACCACATTGCATGCAAACATCAAGTTAATCCGTAGATATTTCATGCAATCACACAAATACGTGAATGTCATACGTCAATACAAACTCTCACGCAATGGATCAATCATTCTCACGGTTCTTAGGTATTCGAACCTATAGCTCTGATACCAATCTGTAACGCCCCGATTTCTAAATAATAAAACTCCACGATAAAAGGATAATGAAACCCGACTTTGAGCTTTCATCACGAAGTTAAATCAAAAGATTAACCGAAATCGAACTTTATTAACAATATAAACCAAAACCGTTTCTTTTTCTCCATCAAAATCGAAGTAATCGAGAACTTCTTAAATCGTAAACAAACCTCCAAAATATATCTATTTATATCAAAAAGATACCCAAGAGATAACCAACAAATCTTTTTATCAAAATAAATTCTTAAAAGTGTGACACCCAGCGGAGTCTGCTCGAGCGAACTCCCCACCGTTCGAGCGGTAAGGTACTCGAGAGCAAACTGTTCTAAAATCCTAAAAAAATTTTAAGTGTTGAAAAAATACCAAAATCTCTTATACTTTAAACATAGTTTTCATAAGCAAAAAACTTAAAGTTAAAACATACATTTAATAGTGAAATAGCCTCCAACTTCTCAAAACTTGAAAACCATCATTCTAAACCATTGAATTTCATAAAAAAATCGAGAAATCAATTCGAATAAGAACCCGACGGTCTCACATGTATACAAGTCATGAATATATGGCCTTAGGGACTTACAAACGAATTCCACCAACCCAACTACAATTCTCGAGAATACCAAAATAATTACAATAACAATAATCAACTCTAACAAAAATAATCCAAGAGGTCACTGCCTCGTTCTTCTCATTTGATTATATGCTTCTTTTATCACCTGAAATGTGTTTAAACAATATGAGCCGAGTCTCATAGAAAATATACTAAAGATGAACAAATGCATGGCATGCGATGATGGCAATGTGAGATGCACCACGTAATTTTATCCAAAAAACTAAGTTCATTTTTAAGCGAAGTTTCATTCACATAACCGGATTTTCATAATCAAATTAATTCCATTTAAACACAATACCATAGTTTTATCCTTTTTACTTCCTTATTATTTTCAAACCGCTCAATGTTTCACATTTCCAATTACCTTTCACATTTACCACAATTTTCAATCGTTCAATTAAGGTTTTGCAAACCCAATTTATTTACAATTTTCATACTTTTAATTACTCTCAACCATTAACGAAGGTTTTTCAAACTCAAACCAATTATTAAATTATTTAAGTACCAAAACCCGAACGGCGCCTATAGACCTTGGTGTAGTTATCACAATTGAGCCACGTGAGGCCCGATGAATAAATACTCATTCTATAGCTCGACACAGAGAGCACACATTTTTAATTTTTTTCGAAAAACATCGATGAGTGAGCCGCCAAAGAGGATGCTTTTACAGGGATTAACCCGAATAAAGGGCATACCTTACATTGTGCAAGTTTTTGGTCTTTTACTGAGGAGCAATTCCTGCCCAAACTTAATTATCCAATCAAATCATATGGTACCTTAATTAGATCATTTATATTAAAACCAGTGCGAGTCCAACCCAAGTATGGTTTCTCTCGTCAACACCCAACACAGTTAGGGTTAAGCCATTTAAATGCACACTTTGTTCTCGTTCACATTATATTTGGGTTTAATTAATCCAAACTCCAATTAATCATTATGTGATTTTCAAGTCTTGATCATATTAAACATTCTCATGATTCATTTATTTGAAAAACACGGGTCAAACCCCCAAATCAACATCTCATATGATTCGTTTTCAATAATTCATCAAATTTACACAAAATTCCCAGCTCAACATCCACTGTTTTCATACATCTAGTAACTTTTTAAAATTTATACACAACTAGGTTAACATAATCTAAATTTGTTAAAAAAAACTCAATTAATTTCATCATCCGAGTCTCCAACCCAAAACCCTCCAACTTTTCATGAATTTAGCTCAAATCAAACCCTAGTTTTTTCTTTTTCAAATCAAATCATCTCCAACAACAGCCACAAGATAGATTTCACCCAAATCATGTTTTAAGCCCATAAACAACATGCTTAAACATTTCTCACAAACTTAGGGTTTCAAAAATATAAGTTTTTCATACTTTTAAGCTAATTCAATGAAAATACAACTCATATACATACAATGATCAAGATTAGTCTTAGATTTTACCTCTTTGATGTCCAAACCTCAAGAACCAAGCTCTAGCAAGCTCCAACGACGTAGAACTCCAACCGAACAATGAGAAACAAGTCTCCAACACGTAGCTCAGGCCTCCAACGGCGTATGAACCAAGGAGGAGCAAGAGAAATCCACCAAAGGAAGATATGAAGAGCTCCAAGATGCTCCAAAGGTGATCCTAAGGTTTTAGGCTCGAGTTAGAGAGAGAAGAAAAAGAGAGAAAATGTAAATAAAAGCCCCAACTCGCGACCTTAAAATTGATTTGCCGACAGCCCGCTCGAGCGAACTCGGGGCCGTTCGAGCAGTCCCCACTTACCTGAACTCTCTGCTCGCGACCTTAAAATTGATTTTCCGACAATCCGCTCGAGTGAACTCGGGGCTGCTCAAGCGGTCCCCACTTACCCAAACTCTCTGCCATATGTACGCTCAAGCGGGACATAGGCCGCTCGAGCAGTCATTGCTGGAAAGAACCTGGAACACAAGATGTCTATACAGGTCTAATTATAAGCCAATCACTTCAAAATTCTACAAAAACAATCTTCAAGAATTATCCTTATGAAATACCAAGCATATAATTATCGTCATTAAGATAAAATTTCAATTCATTTGCACACTTAAACTCGTTTTCATCTTCCACATGAGGTTTCATAATAAGATTTAATTAATTCTCAAAATAAAAAGGGACTGGGTCCCTACAAATTATCACAAGTAGAATTAGATTAGGTCTATTTTTTTAAGATTTTGAGTTTTGTTGTCTATGAACGTAGACAAAATTGTCGAGCTACACAAAATCTGTCTCGTTATGTTTGTTTATGATTATTCTAAACTTTCTTGCACAATATTTTTATATGATTTATTTGGTTTACTATTTAGGCTTGTTTGACCAAGAAAATTGATCTAATTAACTCATAATTTTTATAATAATAGTTAGTTAATCTAAAGAAGTTATTATCTTAAAACTGAATATTATGGAAAAAAAATTCATGCGAAGCCATGTTCTCCAATTTTATCATAGAACCATTAATAAAAAGGATAGTGCGAAAACAAATATATTCAATTAAAAATTTATTAATAGATAAATTGCATTGGGTTTTAGAGATTTCATTTTTGGTAATTTGATCATCACCAGCTTTCTTCCTACAAAATGTCAATGTAGACTTTTAGGCTTTAGCCATGCATTTTTATGTGGAATTTATCATCAATTCTCACTATATATATAAATTATTCCAATAATGACCCCTCTCAATAATGACCCCTCTCTCTGTCTCTCCCTCTCTCTATCTCTCTCTCTCTGGCTCAGATGTACTTGTGGCCCTCTCCAAACAAGAAAAAGCCATTCTACTCGTAGCTTTTAAAACAAGACAAAAGCAACCACACATTGCTTTCCTTTCACACACTATCTTTTTGGAATCAAACAATTTAACGGTACATCAAGCCCTCACAGTCATTCAGACCCATGGGTGTGAAAAAAAAACCAGATCCGCCCGAGGTTCATTACTATGCAAGTTTGGCCTAGCCTGGCTAAGTCACGAGCCAGATTCAAATCCGTAGCTCCTATTCTCGGGTCTACGCCTCCCCTCAAGCTCGTGGGTCGGACCGAGCCGAGGCCAAGAGCCCAAAAGCATGAACCTGAGCCAGTCCAAAAACCCGTCCAAAAATGTAGCTGTTGGGGCCAGCCCGAGGCCCTCCAACGGTCAGAAATTTAGATTAACGGGCCGGGTCACTTCGTTTTGAAAATAAATGGCCGAGATTAAGCTCTCGTTGGGCCCGGGCCAAGCCTAGCCCAACAGCTAGTTTTTGAATTTTTTTTTAAAAAATATATATTTTTCCTATAAATAGGGACTCCTACTCTCTCTAATTTCATTCCAAAAACTCTATACTCTCTCTACTTTCTAATTAATCGGTGAATTAGCGATATTCGGATTCGGTGATATTCGAATTTGGTGCAACTATTAGCGAATCAAAGAGTGAAGATCAATAATCAAGATCAAAATCAAAACACAAATCGATCGAGATCAAGATTAAAAATCGAAGTTTTTTAATTCGATTTGCTTTATTTTCTACAATTTAATTTATTTTCTACAATATTTAATTTATTTGAATACATTTTTTTAAATTCTAATTAATTTTTTAAAAAAATTTAAATTTTATTTCTTTTTCAAAATTTAATTATAAGTTACTTTTTTACTTTCTATTCTCTAATTTATCAATTTCGCTTTAAAATTTTATAATTTTTTATTTTATTGATGGATCCAAATATATTTACC
>JAULJZ010178019.1:0-22994 GCA_032270985.1 Heliamphora pulchella
TGGTTAGTCTTTAACATAAGATTTGTACATACTTTTAGATAATTCAATAATATGCATATTGTACATATTAGTTTAGGCTTTGATTACTTTATATCAAAATTGTGTAGTTCATTTTTGTGCAATCCAAGTTAGATAATTTTAACAACTTAATATGTTTGTTCTTTTAACTAAAGTATGCTAGTTTAGGTTGTTTAAACAATATTGCATGTGAGTATGTGTTTTATGTATCCTTTAGATAGAAATTACATGTTATAAGATTTAGAATTTTTTTTTGACACTTATTTATTTTGGAGTGTTATGTATATATTTTATATATTTTTCATATTTAATTTTGGATGTTCTCTCTTCACCCCTATTTTTTTTATTTGCATGCATTTGAAAAATTATATTAAATAACCAATGATGATTAGTAGAGGCCAACCTTATGGTTGGGCGAACAGGGTGCTTAACACTTTTCTCGATTCGTACCTTAGCCCCCGAACCCTCTTTTCTCTGGTTAACGTTTTCAAGATCAGTAGTTATTTTTATTTTTCTTAATTTTTCTCAAAAACTAAGTGGCGACTCTATTTTCAACAAATGGGATTTTTAAAATTTAGTTTTCAAGCCGTTTAAAATATTTTTGAATTTCCTCAATTTTAACCCCAAAATCCCAAAGCCACACTCGGCGATACTGGGAGACCTACAATGAGATTGAAGATTGTAGTGAACAACTTGTTGTGGCATCATTCAAAATTGGGCTGCCTCCTCAGAGTCGTTTGAGGCAATCCCTCACCAAGAAGGCCATCTCCACAATGTCCGAACTAATAGTAAAGATAGAGCAGCATGCGAAAGTGGAGGACGATATAAGCAAGGCCAAACAAAGTGTGGCCTCAGTCAAGCAGCCTAAGAAAAAGGATAAAGGCTAAAAAGACCAGACGACCAAAAAGGAATCCCAAGAGAAGGAGTCGGTAGCCCATCAGGCCCTACAAACTGTATTCAAAGAGCCCCTACACAAACTCTTGGACCTAATCAAGGACAAGCCTTACTTCCAATGGCCACTGAAGTTAATGGGGGATCCAAACAGACGTGATCAGAAGTGAAAATGTCATTACCACCGAGATCATGGCCACCTGAGTAGAGAATGTAGGACTTTCAAAAGGCACTTGGAGGATTTGGTACAAGATGGGCACCTGCTTGAATTTATTGACACCCAAAAGACTGCTCGGGAGGAGAGAAACCGTGAGGATGGCCAGAGGCCTGAACAAGGTGATGCTCCGCTCGACATGGTAAAGATGATTCATGGCACCATTGAGCCGATCACCCGATCAGTTGTTCGGCACCAAGCCAGAACCATTACATATGCCATGAAAGCGGACGAGGGCAAATGACAAAGAACATAAGAAGATCCCAGCTAAAGCCAGACCAAGGGAATAAGCTTCTCAGAGGAAGACTTTGAAGGAATACACCGACTTCACAATGATGCTCTGGTGCTAACACTACGCATTGTTAGTTATGATGTATTGCGTGTGCTAGTAGACCAAGAAAGTTCAGTAGATATCATGTACTACAACCTATTCCAGAAGCTTGGGCTAAAAGACTCAGCACTCAGAATATGCATGACACCCCTGATCAGTATTGGCACAGACCTAGTATGGCCGGTTCGAAGGATCACTATACCCGTGAAAGTAGGACCTATTACGGTAAGCACTGAGTTCTTAGTTGTTAACCAACCTTCTACTTATAGTGCTATTATAGGTAGAACATGGATTTATAGTCTGGGAGCAGTACCCTCAACTTACCACCAATCCCTGAAGTTCCAAGTAGGCAAAGAAGTAGTTGAAATCAAAGGAGATCAACACACAGCAAGACAGTGCATCCTTGCAACAATGAAGGGCTAAGAACAATTTCCAGAAGTAAAGACTATAGAAGTGGAGGAGGGCCAAACAATCCAAGATTACAGTTGAACAGTCGAAGAGAAGGTACCGGAGGACCTGAAAAAAGTCATCATCACTCGAGATGACCCAGATCAGTTCTTCTTGCTCGGGACCAACATGGCCGAACAAGAAGAGACCAAACTAATAGAGTTTCTAAAGGAGAACAGAGAGGTCTTTGCATGGACACCCTATGAGATGCTGGGAATTGATCCTAAAGTAATCACCCACCGGTTGAATGTGGACCCCCAAAGGAAGCCAGTAATGCAGAAGCCCAGGAAATCAGCACCACATCATTCAGAAGCAGTGATAGAAGAAGTTCAGAGACTAAAGGAGGCTGGCGCCATCAAAGAAATCCACTACCCGACCTGGTTGGCAAACACTGTTGTGGTAAAAAAAGGATGAAAAGTGGCGAGTCTGCGTCGACTTTACTGATCTAAATAAGTCCTGCCCCAATGATTGTTTTCCATTGCCCTGAATAGACCGGCTTGTCGATTCAACGGCAGGACATGAAAGGATGAGTTTCCTTGACGCATACAGAGGATACCATCAGATAACAATGTATCCCCCGGATATGGAGAAGACGACGTTCATTACTCCTCGAGGAATCTACTGCTATAAGGTGATGCCATTCGGTCTAAAGAACGCAGGAGCCACCTATCAAAGACTAGCCACCAAGATGTTCAGGGGTTTGATCGGCAAGACTATGAAAGTCTACATCGACGATATGGTGGTAAAAATGAAATACTGGAGCAACCACCTAGATGAGCTAAGAAGGACATTTGAAATCCTCAAGGCTTACAAGTTAAGGCTCAACGCCTCCAAGTGTGCCTTCGGGGTCAGCTCGAGGAAATTCCTAGGTTTCCTAGTAACTCACAGGGGGATAGAAGTGAACCCCGAACAGATTTTGGTCATTCAAAATTTGAGGAGTCCATGAAACCTGAAAGAAGTTCAGAAGCTTACAGGGATGGCTGTAGCATTCAATCGGTTCATTAGCCGAGCATCTGATCTGTGCTATCCGTTCTTCAAAGAGATGAAGTGGGCTAACTAGTTTAGGTGGGACAATGAAAGTGAGCAGGCCCTTGCCAAGCTAAAGCAGTATCTCTCTTCCCCACCGTTACTCACGGTGCCGAATAGTGGTGAGACACTATTCATGTATCTTGCAGTTTCAAGTCGTGTAGTGAGTGTCGTGCTTCTGAAGGTAGAAGACAAGGTTCAAAAACTAATTTACTACGTAAGCAAAGTCCTCCTCGACCCAGAAACAAGGTATCTACTATTAGAGAAACTGGTACTGGCATTGGTCATCGCATCTCGCAAGCTCATCTACAACTTCAGAGCTCATCCAATTAAGGTAATCACCGAACACCCTCTTCAAGCATTACTTCGTAAAGTTGACTTTTTAGGCAGAATCGCAAAATGGGCCGTGAAACTTGGGAAGCACGACATCACATTCTGCCCAAGAACGGCCATAAAATGCCAAGTCTTGGCCGACTTTATTGCCGAATTTAGCCAGGAGGAGTGTTCGGTGGACATTGGGGGGCAGGCCACTAAGCAAATAGCTTTAGAAAATGTGGACTTAGAGGACACTTGGAGGCTCTACGTAGATGGCACTTCATGCAACAGAGGCGCTGGTGCAGGGATAGTACTGTATAGCCCTGAATAAATTCTCCTGGAGAGGGCTATTCGGCTAGATTTCCAAGCCACCAACAATGAAGCCGAATATGAAGCACTTTTAGTCGGTCTTCGGGATGTCAAAAAGCTAAAGGCCCAGAGAGTCCAGATATTTTGTGACTCACAGCTGGTGGTGAATCAGTTCAGGGGAGAATACACAGCCGGGGATGACAGAATGCAGACCTATGTTCGGCTGGCGCAAGAGTTAGCCAGAGACATCCCCGGTTGTGAGATAACTCAGCTCTCGTCAAAGGACAACAGCCACGCTGACTCACTGGTGTGCCGAGTGTCAGCCGTAAGCTCTGAGGGAAAGAGGGTAATTTCTATGGAAGTCCTCCAACAACCGAGCATAGTCAACCACGAAGAGAAGCCGGTCTACTGCTCAGAATTGGGTCCAAGTTGGATAGATGCCATAGAAGACTACTTGGTGAAAGACGTACTCCCACTCGATTAAAAAGAGACACAGATGATAAGAAGGAAAGTTGCTAGATTCTGGGTCTCTAGTTCGGGGGACCTATACAAAAAATCCTTCATTGGGCCCTACTTGTACTGCGTCCACCCGAACAGAGTTTAGGATCTATTGTCTGAAATTCACGAAGAAATTTGTGGCAACCACACGGGAGGAAGGTCTCTAGCCCACCGAGCAATCTCCCAGGGTTACTGGTGGCCATACATGCAAAGAGATGCGGAGCAATATGTCTAGAAGTGTGAAAAATGTTAGAGGTTCAGTCCGAACATACACATCCCAATCGAATACCTTTCCTAACTCACCAGTCCATGGCCCTTTGCCCAAATGGGGGTATGACATAGTAGGTCCCCTCCTAAGGGCCACAGGCAATAAGAAATACCTCCTTGTTGCAACGGACTACTTCACTAAATGGGTAGAGGCTGAGCCCTTGGCCAACATCCGAGACGTCAATGTAAAGAGGTTCACGTGGAAGAGCATCATCACCCGATTTGGCATTCCCCGAGCAATCATTTCTGACAACGGAACCCAGTTCGATAGTTCGATATTCAAAAATTTCTGTTTGGCACTGGGGATCAAAAACTACTTCTCTACCCTAGCATACCCCCAGAGTAATGGACAAGCAGAGGCTACTAACAAGACCATCATCGACGGACTGAAGAAAAGGTTGGATGTTGCTAAAGGAAGATGGGTTGAAGAACTCCCTTCAGTTCTGTGGACTTATCGAACTATTCCAAGGAGATCTACGGGTGAAACCTCCTTCTTCCTAGCATATGGGGTAGAAGCATTCATACCGTTGGAAGTCGGATTACTTAAAATCTGTATAGAGGTCAATACTCCTGAAGCTAATACGAGAACACTGGCTTTGGACCTAGACTTAGCCGAAGAACGGAGAATTATGGCCACCATTAAATTGGCAGCCTACCAGCAAACTTTGGCTAGAGGATACAACAAGAGGGTGAAACACCGTGAGATCGGCGAAGGAGATCTGGTCCTAAGGAAAGTGCTCAGTCATATGAAAGATCTTGTCCAGGGAGAGTTGGGCCCGAACTGGGAAGACCCGTATAGAGTAACTTTCAAAGGTGGCATCGGAGCATACCACCTCGAAGACATAAGTGAAAAACATATCCCTAGGCCATGGAATGCAAACAACCACAAGAAGTTTTACTTTTGATTTTAAAATTCAATGTAGTTTTCTCATTTCCAATGAAACGCCACTGTTCGGCATGAGTTTTTTCCTTTTATATCATCTTTAAAGTTTTTAACACATAATCTCCCTGACAAAAACTTGGGGGGCACACCCTGAGTACAGTAGATGTCATTAGCAGCCTTAAATGTCCAAGTTCGATGTTTATCCGAACTCATTTAGCCCCTAATATGAAAGTTGATCCCATATTTAGGATGATCAAGCCTTAAATGGCAAAGTTCGATGTTTATCCGAACTCATTTAGCCCTTAGTATGAAAGTTGATCCCATATTAGGATGATTAAGCCTTAAATGGCTAAGTTCGATGTTTATCCAAACTCATTTAGCCCCTAGTATGGAAGTTGATCCCATGCTTAGGATGATCAAGCCTTAAATAGCCAAGTTCGATGTTCATCCGAACTCATTTAACCCCTAGTATGGAAGTTGATCCAATACTTAGGATGATCAAGCCTTAAATGGCTAAGTTCGATGTTTATCCGAACTCATTTAGCCCCTAGTATGGAAGTTGATACCATACTTAAGATAATCAAGTATAAAATGGCTAAGTACAAAATGAAAGGGAAAAAATAAGTAAGTCTTAACCCAAGAAAACAAAAAAAAAGAGAGAAGAAGAAGGAGATTTCATTAAGAAGAGGGGCTGAAACTCTCGAAGCTACAGAAAGCCCTAAAAAGGGCAGTACAAAAATAAATAAGAAGAAAGAAGACAAAGCTTTCAAGGAGCGGTTAAGAAGTCTTCGGTGGTTTCCACTGGGGTCCCCACTTCCTCAGCTACCACCAGAGCAGCTGCCTCTGCCTCAGCATTTCCTTTCGTGGCAGCTTCAGTAGTGCCGGCCTCGGCTTCCCCGACCTCTGCACCTCCATCCTCCGTGATTTTCTTGCTCGGTAGAGGGACTTCTATGTATAGGGGGGAGGATTCCTCGACCCCAGCAGCTTTGAGAGCAGCCTCCCAAGCAAAGCCAAAAATTAGATCTTGGAGGTTAGGAATTTGTGATTTGTAGTTCTCGGTGGCCTCGTCGACCCCAGCCGAGTACGCCTTCGAAGAATCCTTCTTCACCATGTCTAGTTCGGTTTCATTCTTCCCTAGAAGTGTCACTGTGTTGACTAGGGACTCCTCCTTCTCCTTCAAATGCCTCTTCAAGGCAATTTCAGAAATTTTCAGCTCGGACAGCCGAGCATTTGCAGTACTGAGCAGCTTGTCCTTTGCCCGAATGTTGGTCTCCATCTGAGACATCTTTTGAGGTATTGCTGGTTCTTCTCACAGAGTTTTTCTAGTTCAACCTCCCTCTCCTCCAGCCTCTCCATGGCCACAACCAGGTGCTGGAGACCCTACAGATCGAAGGAAAAAAGGAGAAGAAATTTTAATATGAAGGCAAAAGATATAGAGGAAAGCAAGAAAGATGGCCATGAGGAATACCTGGATGGAATGACGAATTGAGGTTTTCACCAAGTGTTCATGAGGGAGCTTTCGTGCTTCCTCGACGTCACCTGGCAGTAGTAGGGCCTTCGACAGCCCAAAAGTGGTATTCGGGGATTTCGCCCGGTCTTTCATGGTGATCATCCGGTTACCCTTTTTCAGTTCAGGAATCCAGTGCTCGGCTCCCCCAGCAGGCTCTACAATGGCCTTCCCTTTCTCCCTCCTTTCCCTCTCCCTCTTCTCCTTCTCTGTCCCTTCCTCCTTCTCCTTTGGTGGGGAGCCCCCAGCTTTCTTTAGCCTCTTCGACGGTGGCGGGAACTTGACCTTGGAGATCGGAGCAACCTCCTCAGTCAGTTCGGAGGCGAGGTTGACTGGTGCTGCAGGCACAACAGCCACTTTCCTCTTTGAACCGCCTAGGGTGAGGAATTGGCTAAGGTCAGCGGCGGCGGCTTTCTTTTGGGCCATTTCGGTAATCTCTTCGAAGACGAAAAATCAACAGAGGAGGAGGAAGATGAAGAGATAGAAATGGTATACCCCGGTGAGGAGGGTCCGGGCTCAGCAATGCCGAGTGGAGGCTGGGCAACCGTGACCTGCCTCTTCCCTCTGGTGAATGGAAGGACTATCGCTTCAGGGACCTCGGCTGAATTTGAGGTAGCAACGGTAATTCGGACTCTCGATGTGTTCGGCCGGATGAAACTCCTATAGGTGGGGATGTACTTGAGGAGGATGTGTGCTGCCCTCCTGAGTCCTCGTTGTTCGGGAAGACCCTTGTACTCTCGCACCTTCTTTAAATCTTCTAGGTGGACACCAGGGAGAGGCCCATGAGCTCGGTTGTTCGCGATCTCACCTATGCCGAACAGAGGGAAACCATCAGAAATAAGGCATGCGAAGTAGTGGGAAGCAAGCTAAGCATACTAACAAACAGATGGTGGGGGGGGAGGGACCTACCAGGTCCTAGTCTGTCCTTTCGTGGAATGGTGAAGATATCCTGTTCTTCCCCAGGGCTGAACTCAAAGTTTCCCGTGATGTATAGAAAATCGTCGTCTATATCTTTACCGAAATCCGGTAATTCAATGACGAGCTTTTTGGCTACCCTCTTTGCCTTGAGATAATATGACCCAGAGGAATGCTTCACCATATTGTAGCAGTAAACTATATCCCAGATACCCAGTTTGGTACCTAAGATACGGTTTAACTCTACAACCCCCATGACCACTCTAAATACATTAGAGGAAACTTGCATGGGGCTTAGTGATAATACCGGAGAACTCGCTGAAGAAGGGGATGAATTGGGAACCGAACTCCACCTTCCACTATGGCTACAAGTGGAAGAGGAAGCTTTTCCCAATTCCCTTTTCGGGAGTCACCAGGATTCGCTAAGGTGATGCCAACGTCCTTTGGAACGTTGTATTGAGGTCAAAATTCATGCATGGCTGTCGGCGTCGATACCAACTTCCCGAGTTTGCCCATTTGATTTCAAAAGGAAACAAAAAATAAGAAAGGGAAAGAGAGGCAAACTGGTCTCAAAGCACTAAAAGGCAGCAAAGACAAGGAATTTACCTCAAAACAACTATGGGAACTCCAAACTGCCGTCGAAATATGGAAATACGTCACCGAAAATGGAAGTTTAGTTCGTCGAAAATCGCAGAGAGGGTTTTTAGAGAAAGTTCAAAAATGGTAAAAAGATGGAAATGGCGTCCAGACGGGCTTTTATACCCGTCACGTTTGAAATGACCCGCGCATTAAATGCGCCGTTTCTAATTATTACAGACGTTGTTCCCCGGAACGATGCTTTCCTGTCCAGAGACCCAATCAGAGCACGCCACGTCAGTAGAACAGGGCTCGAGGCCAGCTGTCGCCATTCATGAGGGGAGCCCAAATGGTTTGAGCAATTGAACCATCACTTGGAGAACCGAGTAGGGACATCCGAATAACGAGCACTCTGTGAGTCTCCAACACTCAGCACGTATCCCGAACAGTGCGATTGTGCAAACACTGTGCAACAGAGACTGTCAACCGAACAAAAAATCAAAGCTCTGGCTCTTCACCGAGCAGACCAGCCGAGCAAGAGCCAGAGCTAGGGGCAGTTGAGGGAGGATAAAAGTTATGGGCCTAAAGCCCAGCCCAATTAAATGGGACCAAAGTCCCATTAAGAAGGCCAGCCCAAAATAGACTGCTCTAGTACTCAAAGAAGCCCGGACCACCCATGGACCGGGCCATACTAGTTCGGTCCGCCCCACCAAGGAGTGGCCCGCACCAGATAAAGCTCATGTCGACCACAGAAGGAAGGATAGCCCTGCAGGTTTCCATCTTGTATGCGATTTGATTGGATATACAAGATGAAAACAAATTAGAATCATGACGGGATAGGAAACAATCCCTAAAGAATCAAGAGGTAGAATCCTAGGAGGATTCAGCCTCTTGAGGTTTCGACCCTTATATAAAGGAAGGCACTCTCAAACCACAGGTACGCAACTCTAAGCCCAATTCTTGACTAGAAACCTTTTAGAGGGATATCTAACTTGAGCGTCGAAGTGCCTCCCGGTCAAACCAGACCGGAGGGCACTAACGGTGTTCTTGGTGTTGCAGGAGTTCGGCGGCGGAGCGGAGAGCTTTCAGAGTTCGGCGACAGAGTAAGGAGCTTTCGGTGAGTTCGGCGATGAGGAGCTTGGCCCATATCCTGTTCGGGGTCATTAATATTGGACCAATTTACTTGGTCCAAATTGTGCCGAACAAGCCTCCAGTTTGTACCGCGCACAAAGAGAAAATCATTTTTCCTAATTTTTTATTCATTTCTCTCTTATTTAGTAATTCAAACAAATTATTAGGGAGAAAAAAATATAAATTTCTTTTTTTTCCATCCCAATTTACTTAAACCAAACAGACTGTAAGTGCATATACAAATTTTAATAGCATATTAGCACATTTTATCGGTAAGATGTGTTAAAACCCTTCCCCATTAGTAATGTTTGTGAATGGTAAAACTTTCCATTAGTACTGCTTGTGAAAGGCACGGATGCTACGATGTAATTAGAGTGTGGCTCACTCTAGCTGGGATTGAATTGGTTCAATTGAGGAAATTGTGGACCCAAAATAGGCCGACTTCAATAATTGGAGTTGTTCTTGTTTTAAATTTTTAATGTATATATTATTTGTATAAGAATTTATATTGATCGTATATCATTATGTGTTTGAACAAATCACGATTGTGTTAAAAATAAATCGTAAACTCTAAATACTGTTCATTTTTTAAACAAAAATATAGCTTTTTCAGACAATTAATGATGTTTAATCAACTTTCTTTTTGCATAAGTGATTTTATTATTAAAAACAATAAAATAAATAATCCAGATTATCGATGCAGACCTATTTTTAATTTTGTTCAAAATTAGTATAACTAAGCCAGTCCAATCCATTATTGGATTGGATACAAGCCTCCCATTTAAGTATTATCTATAATATTTCTTGATCAAAATACAAAAATTAGAAGAACAAAAGTATTATTACCAATGAAAACAAGTCTTATAAAAACTAAAGTAACTTTTTTATTTGTTTGATCTGAATTTATAAATTTTTTAGTCAAAATTCGTTACTTTTTGAATTCTCCTAAAGATTTTAAATATATTTTCATCTGAGTTAATATTAATTAAATTTTATTTTTTTATAAAAATAATAAAAATTATATATATCTAAAAAAAAAACTACCCAAAACGCAGGAACTAGGAAGGAATCGTGAACAAATTGGTGAAGACAGAAAAGTGTCAGCATTTGACACTAACAATACGAGGTTTGGTTTGAGTTGAGCAAACACCTAACCGGCACCAAACAGACCCCGGATGCCTGACACAGGTGGCAGATATCAGCTCATCCACGTGTCAATACCCCATACTATCATCAGCGCCTATCCCAAAAAAGGAGCACCAACACAGAAGGCTGAAAAAGGACTTGCCGCCGCACCAGGAAAGGATTATGTATGTGCCAAATTATTAATCAATACTATCTGCAAATAAATAATTACAACTCACATTATAAATTTAATTAAAAATTAATTTAAAAATTAGTTTTTTTTAAAATTTTTTTGTATTTTTAATCAAAAAAATTAAATTTAATTCAAAGTAAATTGTTTGGTAATATATTTTTTAAACTAACTTTTTTGAAATTAATTTTTTGAGAAAAAAATTAGTTTTTTTTTTGTTCAAAATGAACAATTTTATCTTTTTATATATTTCATATTAATAATTATATGTAGTTGATAGTAGTACGTAGTAAATAACTTGTGAATAAAGAGTATTAATGTATTTTAAAAGTGATAAGAGTTTGAATAAAATGTTATCTGCACAAAATTTCTTTGAAGACCCAATATTAGATTCATAAAAACAACATGAATGGACTCTTTCACAACAAGAGTTCTTTTGTTGAAAACTCTATAAATCTTACTGGATGTAAAATATCTTAAGAAAATACTCTCATCAAATTTTGTATTATTTTTTTTAAAATTTTTTTATTGTTGTTTAGAACAAAATATTTACATAAAAAAACATGAAAATAGCTGATGTTGTATTTTATTCCATTCTGTAGCTCACATGGAATTTTCTTAAGGGATGCTCTAATCATAACACTGTTCACAATGTAGCATGCTGTGTTAACTACCTCAGCCAAAAAATATCTTGGTAAGTTGTTTTCATAGACCATGGTCCTAACCATTTCTTCAAGGATCCTAGTCTTCCTCTCAACTACACCATTTTGCTGAAGAGTTCTATGAGTCGAGAATGTATGGTCTATACCATTTACATCAAAGAAAGTTTCAAAATCTTTATTTTCAAATTTCCTACTATGATTACTTCTGATACTTGTGATTTGAAGACTTTTTTGATTTTAAAATTTTCGAGACATATTTGAAAAAGCGTTAAAGGCTTTATCTTTATGAGTTAAAAATAATACCCAAGTATATATGAAGAAGTCATCAATCACAACAAATGCATATATCTTGCCATCAAGGCTAAGAGTTCTGATTGGACCAAACAGGTCCATGTGCAGCCGCTGTAGTGGCCTAGATGTTGAAATAATATTTTTTGATTGAAAAACACTCGAGTTGTTTTCTCTACTGACATGCATTACAGATTTTATCTTTTTCAAATATGAATTGAGGTAGACCAACTACCAATTCTTTTTTTCAAAAGTTTTGAAATTAAATTCATATGAGCATGTCCAAATTTTTTATGTCACAGCTAATTGTTATCACTTATTACAACCAAACATTTTGTGTCATTTTTGGACATGTCATTTAAATTAAATATGTAAATATTTTTATGTCTATGATCTTCAAATATGACCTTGTTGTTAATTGTGCTTTCTATGATACACTTAGAGTGATAAAAAAAAAAAAAACTTCATGGCCTTTATCACAAAGTTGACTTATGCTTAAAAGATTGCGCTTCAAACCATCAACAAGCAAAATATATATTTTCAATAGAGGAAGAGAGAATTTTACCAATACTACCAATTCCAATTATTTTACCATTGCTGTTGTCACAAAAAGTCACAAATTGTTTATCTTTGGGTGTGAGAAAAGCAAATATTGACTTGTCTCATGTTATGTGTCTTGAACATGCACTGTCAAGGTACCACTTTATTTTCTTGATTGAGGATTTGAGACACACTTGCTAAAGAAATCAGTTTTTGACTTTTGGTATTTAAATTTTTTCTTGGGTTCACTTTAGTTAGTCCCAATTGGAGTGTGTTTCCTTTGGAACCCAAATCTTTTTTTTTTTTTATAATTTTTATAGGATCTTTTCTTAAGGGGCAGTGTAACAGAGTGACCATTTTCATAGCAGTAAAAGTATATGGCACTAGAGTTGTTAGAATTGAAGATTCTTTTACAAAGATACTACTGAGCAATATTTGTTTCTTTTTTGGTTGGTATCCTAGGCCAGCCTTGTCAAATACATATTTTTGCATACCTAGGAGTTTATTTAGGTTTTCTTTTCCTTGAGTGAATTTGTGTAGAGTTTTGGCGAGGTCTTCTACTTTTTCTTTTAAAGTTTGATTTTTATTTTTTAAAAGAAGTATTCTGTTTTGAAAAAATCTATTTTTCTTCTTTTAAGGATTCTACTTCAGTGGAAAGAGTGAGAATCATCTTCTTAAGGATGACATTCTTAGTACCTAATTTTCTGAACTCATCATGTATTTCTTCAAAGGCAATTTGAAGTTCATCTAAAGAAAAAAAAGTCATCAATTACATCACTGTCTTCTTTAGTCGTGAGATAGAGATTTGCCACTTCATTCTCATCTTTTTTTTTCATCTGAGCTGCTGTTATCACTTTCACCCCAGACAGCTGACAAGCATTGCCTTTTTGTATCCCTTCTTGTAGTGCTTTTTGAGCTCAGGACAGTCAATCTTCTTGTGGCCAGGTTTCTTCCATTCAAAGTAGATTATTTCATCTTTTCTGTTACTGCTTTCTCCTTTGTGGCCTTCTTTTTTGAAGAACTTCCTTCTTTATTGTTTCTTGTTTCTCAGGAATCTTTTGAATTTTCTGGTGATGAGGGTAATGTCACCATCCTCATCACTGGAGGAAGTTTCTTCTTATTCTTTTTCGGGGATGGATGATTTGAAGGCTATTCCCTTCCTTTTCTTGTTGTCCTCTTCATCATCTGTCTTCAGGTTCATCTCATAAGTCATGAGTGAACCAAGCAGCTCCTCCAAGCTGAGCTTGGTGAGATCCTTTGCTTCCTAGATAGCTGTCATTTTGGGCTCCCATCTTTTAGGCATACACCTGAGATTTTTTGTTACTATTTCTACGTTAGTGTACATTTTTTCATGAGATTTTAGTCAATTGATAATATTAGTGAATCTGGTGAACATATCAGAAATAGTTTCATAATGCTTCATCTTGAACAGTTCATAGTTATGAACAAGCAAGCTAATTTTTGATTCCTTAACGTGACTGGTTCCCTGATGGGTAACTTTCAATCTATCCTATATCTCTTTTGTTGTGCCACAGGTAGAGATTCTATTAAATTCATTCGGTCAAGTGAGTAATAAAGTAAGTTAATTGCTTTGGCATTTTTTGTATCTTCCTAATATTTTCCTCAGTCCATTTATCTTCAGGTTTAAAAATAGCAGAGCCTTCCAACACTTTGCAAGGCCTTTTAGGGCCATTAATGATGACCCTGATCCATAGGTCATAGTCAATAGCCTAAATATATATTCTCATCCTGACTTTTCAATAATTATAATTTGTTCCATTGAATAAATGAGGTCTATTTGTGGACTATCCCTCAGAGTGTACAGGTCCTATAATGGTTGCCATGGATCCTCTTAGACTGTGAAGTCAAAAGGCAAGAGTCCTTACCCTAATACCAATTGTTAATCCTAGGTAACCCAAGAGGGGGATGAATTGAGTTTTTTTTCAAAAATAAACTATTTAAAAAAAAATTTTGAAATCTTTTTAATTTCAAAAAGAGATAAAAGCACTAAGAACAGATAAATATAGTGCAGAGAAATTAAAGAGGTAAGGTAGAGAGATCAGAATTAGACACTAAGAATTTTATAGTGGTTCGACCTCTTCACAAGCCTATATTCACTCCTCAAGACTTCCCTTGAGAATTTGCACTATACCGAATGTTTCACAGATGCATTCAAAAATATTTTACAGCAATGAAGATGTTTCACAAACAAGCTTTGTTTTTCTAAACACTTTTCAGCTAAGCCTAAGAAGTTATACACACTCTCTTAATGGTTTCACGGGAGACTCACCTTTCTTCTTATAATAAATGAAGAGAAAAAATTGAGATAAAACTCACAAACACTCATTATAAAGATTTTGTAATGAATACACATGGAAGTGAGTAAATTTAGAGCTTGAATATTTAATGAGCTTTTCAATGAACTTGAGAGAATGTTTGATAGCTTTTAATGCACTTGGTTCATCATGTTCAAATATCATAAATTTACTCATTTAATTGCCCACTGAAAAAACTGACCGTTGATGGTAGGTGGAGGCAATTAATGTTCTGAAATATTACCGTTGAATCAGGTGCCCTTTTTGGAATTTGTTGCAGGTGTTAACACAAAGCTTTTTGGTGTCGACATAAACTGGTCTTGGCCTTGGTTCTTGGGCAAAAGTGTCGACTCATGTTTCGTGGGTGTCGACTCAACTTTTTATCTCTTGGCCAGGGTCGACACAAATTGGATCTTGTGTCGACTCATCAGGTTATTCAGTTCTTTAGGTTAAAACTTGGTATCGACTCAAAACTGAGTGGTGTCGACTCAAGCTTTCACGTCTTCTTTGGTGTCGACTCATGTTTACTTTCGTGTCGACCTAGCCAAAGTGTGTTGGCCTTTGAACTTAGGTGTCGACTCAACTTAAAGTTGGTGTCGACTCGAACTTCTGTTTCTCGAAGGACCACTTGGTGTCGGTTTATATATTCTCCAGTGTCGACTTAAAACTAAGTGGCTCTCGAAAGGCCACTTGATGTCGACTCATATGTTTTTTGGTGTCAACTCAAAACTAAGTGGTTCTCGGAGGGCCACTTAGTGTCGACTCATATGAACAATGGTGTCGACTCTACTTGTTCTTCATGAATTGATCTAAAGGTGTCGACTTAAGCATTCGTTGGTGTCGACTCAATGTTTTCTTCATGCCTTGAGATGACACCTTTAGCTTTTGAGTCAACACCTCATGTTTAAATATTTGAATAATATTTCTAAATTATAAAAATAAGGTTTCAATTATAAAATTATTAATTAAATACAATTGCATGGAAAAATTTCTCATTTTATATATTAAGTTGATTTTAAGCATTTTTTCTTAGCAATATAGTATAGTTAGACCTTTATGGACCATTATAATGCAATAAAATAAGACAAAACCACTAGAGGCCCATGTTTTTTGCCTTGGCCGGCCACCCCTCATACCACCCTAGCTCACACACTAAAGTGTATTGTCAAATCAATTCCATTTGCATGCAAAACTATTGGACAAAGTCACCACCCACCTTGCACACTCATCATTTCCTCCACTACAACAATTGCTATATAAATGCACACACACCCTCCTTGGCTGGCCTGTGAGACCTTGACCCATTTTTTTTCGGCGTTTTTCGACGCGCGTTTAGGCGTTTTTACTTTAGCATGTTTATATGCTTTTTGATACATGTTCGGGCTTAGATATGCATGCGGGGTTAGTTCCCGGGGCCATGGGGCATTACGGTGCAAATTTTAAAAAAAAAAGATATTTTGTAGGCCTATAAATATCTGACGTTAGATATTTTTAAAAGATATTTTCAAAACTTCTAAACTAAGTTTCCTCCATTTTCTCTCTGCCTTCTCTCTAACTTCTTGGGAGCACAGGGCTCGGTTTTTGATGATCCAACAACCGATCCTTGTTATTGGCGTCGTGGTCTACGCATTCATTCGGACGGAATTTTATTCTGACGAAGCTCGATTTTGCATGTGGTTCGAGGCATCGAGTTTTTAACTCACCGAGATAGGATTCTAGACTGTCATATCTTATAAGTGTGCTACATGTAATCGTGCATGTTTCTATTGGTTAAAACTGCATGGAAACACCGTTTTATGTTCAAACGGCATTTTGGTTTAAAAATCATTTTTCGTCGTTTTCGGTGGTTGGATTCGAGTGTCGGGTGTTTCTTTTGAGGTTTAGGTGTTAGGCTTGGGTGTGTGTATATCCAAGGGTGTTGGATGGGAGTTTGGAGGCATTGATTTGAGGTTTAGAGGTTGAAACCCGTAGCTCGAAACCTATTTTCATTGGAGGTCAGTCGACTGGATCGTGAGGTTTAGTCAACTGGATCTTGGTTCTTGAGGTTCAGTCAACTGGACCGTGGGGTCAATCGACTGGACAGTGTGTTTGGGCGTTTTTGGCGAGATTCCACTAGGGTGTTTGAGTTGACTGGAGGGGGGTCCAGTCAATTGGATCTGAGCTGTTATGGGTTATTGTTTGATGGTTGGTTCATTGGTTTCCAATTGGTTTCCAACGATATTCAATTGATTGATTGTGGGATTAGTCGACTAAAATACTGTTGGAATCTTTTTGGGGTTTGGGTGGTCGTGTTGTGGTGTTGGGGGTCGTGGCGTGGCATTGGGTGTTTGTTTAGGTGTCGTCCTCGGTGGTGACGTGCATGGTTAAGTGTGCATTGTTGGGTCACGGTTGTTTGCGTTGTGGTTGGGTGTGGGGCGTGTTTGGGCTCGTCGTCCTTTTGAGGAAAAAGGTGGTGTTTGTGACCTCGTGGTTTAAGGGTCTTAGCGTTGGCCTTCGGGTTAGGCTTGATTCTGTGAATTATTGGTTGTCCATGTGAGTGGATGTCGGGTGGCATCATGATGTGAAGTTTTATATGGCTATGTGCGTTTATAGCTGGCTTTGTGCATTTATAACTCTAGTTTATTTATGTATGGATTACGTAAATGAATTGCTTGGCTTTGGATGCCGTACGTGTAACGTGGGTCGCGTGTGTAGCATGTGACGTGGTTATGTGAACCGTAATATTTGTATGTGGCTTTATGCATTTAAAACTTGGTTTAGTAATGCATATGTGTTCGGTATTATCCCGTAGTGTTCGGTGTTATTCCGTAGTGTTCAGTGTTATCCTGAAGTATCTAATTTTATCTTTTCATATGCGGTTTTATCCCGAAAATGTGTGTGGAGTACGAGTCTTTATCTCAGTGTTAGGACTGTGTTTGTGGCGTGTGAGGGCCGGTTGTATGAATCATGAATTGCATGTAATGCATTGTGGGACAGATAAAATCAATTTCAAATTGTTTTAAGAATCGTGTGAATCGCGATCTGAAAATAGTTTTCAAACTGTTTTCAAGACTCTTGTGAGTCCAAAATGATTTTTATCCTCGTTTTCTCGGTTGCATGTGAAAATTATTTTAATGGCTTGAAAGAGAGTCAAAAATTGCACCTCGTTTTCCTAGCATGTTTAGCTTATACTTCATGTGCTGTCTAGTTTCTGCTGAGTTTTGGCTCACGGTGTGGGATTTAAAATACTTTTTAGGTACCGGTCACGTAGGTTGATTTAGGGTTGCTGGAGAGGCGGAAGATCTGTAGTCTTTCTTTTTTATTCTTTTATATCATGTATGTTTACATATTTTTTCGGTGTTAGAACCGTGTAATGTAAGCCATTTGGCGGTTATATACAATGCATGTATATTTTATATTAAGAGTGTATTCTCGGATTGGGTGTTATGTTTGGTTGTTTATGGGTGTTTCACGTGACCCAGAGTTTGGAGTGTGACAGTTTGGTATCAGAGCTCTAGGTTTGAATACCTAAAAGCCGTGGAAAGAGAGTGTATCACCGTGTGAGATTGATTGCGTGTGCTTGATTGCATGTTTTTAGATGCTTTGATAACATGAACGTGTTAGCATGTTAAGCCTTAGAATGATGTGTATATATGAGCATGGAGGTTGAACCTTGGAATTGATTAGTCCTGCCTTTGAGCATCTGGGTTAACAAACTTGGGAGCCAAGTTAGAAACGCGTTTAGCTGACGTGATTTCTAGCAGGAAATCTGAGTAGGTTATCCAGATTGACGCGTCATTCTTGTCGGTTCTCCTCGGTATGTGGGGTTGGTTTAGCATGAACCTATGTGGCAACATGTTAGAATGTTTATGTGCTTTGTTTATGTTCATGCGATGTGCTGCATCTTATGTTCTGTCTTTTTCATATAGATGTGATGTCTGCGAAGAGAGGGCGACGCTGTGGTCGAGCCGTGGCCGTGGTGTTGGCCAAAGGGATGTTCCTATCCCTGATGCTGGGGATGCAAATGCTCCCCAAGGACCTGTTGATGCGGTAGAGTTGTTGCGTGCGTTGGTGGGTTCCATCGGTCAGTTGGTTGAGGCCGCTAGAGGTGAGACCGCTAGAGAGGGAGTGCCTGAGGCGAGGGCTACAGTGGCGATGTGGGAGTTTAGGTGCATGGATCCACCTACCTTTGCTGGAGATCCTGATCCTATTGTGGCGACAAAGTGGTTATAGTTGGTGATGCGGATTCTTGACACGTTGCAGATTGTGGAGGATGAGTTGCGGGTTTCTTTTGCTATCTTTCAGCTGAGAGATAATGCTCACCAGTGGTGGAGATATGCCCGACACATTGTGGGGGTCACATGGGCAGCTTTTACAGGAGTATTTCTGAAGAAATACTTTTCGGCTTTGAAGAGGGACTTATACAAGGAAGAGTTCTACACTCTCACCTAAGGGGTGATGGATGTTATGCAGTACGAGGCCAGGTTTACGAGCTTGTCCCAGTTTGCACCAGAGTTGGTGAGCACAGATGAGCTGCAGTCGATGAGGTTTGTGTGGGGCTTGAGGCTAGCGATTAGGGAGCGTGTGGTTGGAATGGGGATTCGTGTGTTCACAGAGCTGGTGGAGGCAGCAGTCAGGGTTGAGAACACTATGACTGAGATTCGAGCTTCCAGGGGGGCCAGGACACCACTGGGTGGGACAGAGGCGCAAACCGGTGGGGATTCCAGCAAGAGGCAGAGGTCCTCTGGTACTAGCTTTCATCCATCTGGATTACCACAACAAGTCTTTGCTCCAGCACCATCAGTGGCTTCATCTGGGTGGCCAAACTAGATGGAGGTTAGATGTTATCGGTGTGGACAGCCGGGGTATCGTGTGCCAGATTGTTTGCAGCCGAGGCAGTATCGGGATCCACAATTGAGGTAGTCCCAGAGTTTCGTACCGGATCTATTATAGGGGAGGGAGCTGCCGATTTGTTATAGATGTGGTCAGACGGGACATATTCGCAGGACCTGTCCCTAGAGAGAGGGGGCATCGAATACGGTGGACACACTAAAGGGTTTATTTGTGCAGGATCGACAGTAGCATCCTGTAGGTCATACTCCCCAGATTACAGGTAGAGGTGCTTCAGTTCAGTCGGTGCGACAACCGACAGCGCCAGGTTATGGCGGATAGGCCAGGGCGAAATTGCCCCAAGCGTATGCACTTATAGCTCCTAGTTCATCCAGGGCACCGATCGTGCCAGATGATACAGATGTTTCTCCAGTGCACAAAGGTACTTTCTGAGTATGCAGGCTTTGGGTCAGTTTCTTTGCTGCATCTGTTTGGGAGTTGGTAATGGGTTCCGTGGGTGGTGTGCTGTGTTGAGGCAGCGGTTGATGAAAATGTGAGGTTGGGGTGAGTTGTAGATCCCGTGTCTTTGAGATAGTTAGCCGTTGTTTAGAATACCTGACCTTGTTTGATTATATCCTAAGAGTAGTTTGGCTGACCTTCTCGTGTACCTGTGTCGATTGTGAACAACGGGGTTATTTTCTTTTGACATTGTGGCGAATTTTGGGAACGAAATTCCTTTAAGGGGGTAGAGTTGTGAGACCCTGACCCATTTTCTTTTTCGGCATTTTTTGATGCACATTTAGGCATTTTTGCTTTAGCATGTTTATATACTTTTTGATGCATGTTCTGGTTTAGATATGCATGTAGGGTTAGTTCTCGAGGCCGTGGGGTGTTGCAGTGTGAATTTAAAAAAAAAAGAAGATATTTTGGAGGCCTATAAATATCTGGCGTTAGATATTTTTAAAAGATATTTTCAAAATTTCTAAGCTAAGTTTCTTCTATTTTTTCTCTACCTTCTCTCTAACTTCTCGGGGCCCGGGGCTCAGTTTTTGACGATCCAACAGTCGATCCTTGTTATTGGCGTCATGGTCTACGCATCTATCCGGATGAAATTTTATTTCGGCGAAGCTCGATTTTGCACGTGGTTTGAGGCATCGAGTTTTTAACTCACCGAGGTAGGATCTTAGACTCTCATGTCCTAGAAGGGCGCTACGTGTAATCGTGCATGTTTCGATTGGTTAAAATTGCGTGTAAAAACCGTTTTATGTTTAAATGGGGTTTTGGCTTAAAAATCTTTTTTCGTCATTTTCAGTGGTTGGATTCGAGTGTCGGGTGTTTGTTTTGAGGTTTGGGTGTTAGGCTTGGGTGTGAGTATATCCGAGGGTGTTAGATAGGAGTTTGGAGGCGTTGATTCGAGGTTTGGAGTTTGAAACTTGTAGTTCGAAACCTATTTTCGCTTGAGGTTAGTCGACTGGATCGTGTGGTTCAGTCGACTGGATCTTGGTTCTTGAGGTTCAGTCGATTCGACCGTGGGGTCAGTCGACTGGACAGTGTGTTTGGGCATTTTTGGCGAGATTCTAGTAGGGTGTTTGAGTCGACTGGAGGGGGTCCAGTCGACTGGATCTGGGCTGTTATGGGTTATTGTTTGATGGTTGGTTACTTGGTTTCCAATTGGTTTCCAACGGTATTCAGTTGATTGATTATGGGATTAGTCGACTGAAATACTGTTGGATTCTTTTTGGGGTTCGGGTGGTCGTGTTATGATTTTGGGGGTCGTGGCGTGGCCTCGGGTGTTTGTTTAGGTGCCGTCATCGGTGGTGATGTGCATGGTTAGTTGCGGGTTGTTAGGGCACAGTTGTGTGCGTCGTGGCTGGGTGCGGGGTGTGTTTGGGCCCGTGGTCCTTTTGAGGAAAAATGTGGTGCTTGTAACCTCGTGGTTTGAGGGGCTTAGCTTTGGCCTTCAAGTTAGGCATGGTTCTGTGGGTTGTTGGTTGTCCATGTGAGTGGATGTCGGGTTGTATGGCGGGTGGCGTCATGATGTAAAGTTTTATATAGCTATGTGCGTTTATAGCTGGTTTTGTGCATTTATAACTTTAGTTTATTGATGTATGGATTACGTAAATGAATTGCTTGGCTTTGGATGCCGTACGTGTAACGTGGGTCGCGTGTGTAGCATGTGACGTGGTTATGTGAAACGTAATGTTTGTGCGTGGCTTTATGAATTTAAATCATGGTTTAGTAATTCATATATGTTCGGTGTTATCCCGTAGTGTTCAGTGCTATCCCATAGTGTTCAGTGTTATCCCGTAGTGTTCAGTTTTAAACAATAGTATCCAGTTTTATCATGTGATATGCAGTTTTACCCCGTGGTATGTGATTTTATCCCCTGGTGTGCGGTTTTACCCCGTAGTATATGGTTTTACCTCGTGGTCTACGGTTTTACCCCGTAGTATATGGTTTTATCCCGGGAATGTGTGTTGAGTACGGATTTTTATCTCAGTGTTAGGACTTTGGTTGTGGCGTGTAAGGGCCGGTTGTATTAATCATGGATTGCATGTAATACATTGTGGGACGGATAAAACCAATTTCAAAATGTTTTAAGACTCGTGTGAATCGCGATCTAAAAACCGTTTTCAAACTGTTTTCAAGGCTCTTGTGAGTCCAAAATAGTTTTTATCCTCGCTTTCCCGGTTGCATATGAAAATTGTTTTAATGGCTTGAAAGAGAGTCAAAAACTGCACCTCGTTTTCCTAGCATGTTTAGCTTATACTTCTTATGCTGTCTAGTTTCTGCTGAGTTTTGGCTTACGGTGTGGGATTTGAAATATTTTTTAGGTACCGATCACCCAGGTTGATTCGGGGTTGCTGGGGAAGCGAAAGATCTGTAGTCTTCCTTTTTGGTTTTTTTGTATCATGTATGTTTACATATTTTTTTGGTATTGAAACCGTGTAATGTAAGCCATTTAGCGGTTATATACAATGCATGTATGTTTTATATTGAGAGTGTATTCTCGGGTTGGGTGTTATGTTTGGTTGTTTATGGGTGTTTCACGTGACTGGAGTTTGGGGCGTGACATGGCCACCCATGGTTTTTAAGCAACAAAAAAATTATGTGTGATATAGAGAGAAAGAAGAGAAGAAGAATGAAGAAGAAAGAGGAGGAAGAGTTGGGCATAAAGCTAAGTCCATTTTCATTCTTACGTAAGAATCCAAGACTAAGGTAAGAACTTTATGAAATCCTATTTTCTTTACTCAAATCATAATCTTGTTACCTCATTCTTTAAGAAACTAAATCAAGAACACAAATAAAAACAAGCTAAAAGTGAACTAGAATAACTTTAGGGAATGCTTTGTATTTTGATTTGAAAATTGGATGCAAATGTTAAATGCATGACCTCTGTTCTTTTTGCTTGGTGAGCTTGTTGGAATTTTTATGTGATGTATTGAATATGATCCATGCCAAATGTAATAACCCGAACTCAAGATATGAATAAAGAAGAAAGAACATCTAAAAAAAAATGAAATCTCGAACCTAAGTATGGTAAGAAGAACCAATCCGACCATTTAAGCTTATCGAGCCTGAGACCCGGGACAGAGTGGGAACCACACAAGCATGTATTAAAACCGTAATGTTGAGAATTAGAATTCAAAATTTTAAGTTCAAGTCGTTTAAGACGAGAGTTACGCTCGAAAAATCAAGAAACGAACCAATGTGAAAATATCCGAATGTTTCTCCTA
>JAULJZ010178029.1:0-22993 GCA_032270985.1 Heliamphora pulchella
AGTCAGGACCTTTAGTGGAATAAGTTCTGGTTCGTACGGGAAAGGATCTAGCTCGGGGACAGAGTTAGGGATATCCGGTTATCTCGTACGGTTAGCCCGAGTCTTATACTTCCTCGTGATCCCTCACGTAGCCCATTATACACACAAATATTTTTCTTGTTAGTTTTGGTAAATATTTAATTTAATTTGAATGCCGGTATTGCCGCCGAGAACATTCAGGAATTAAATTAAATGTTGAAGGGCGGTTTTGATTTTCGGCACACCTAGGGATTACTCCCTAAGTGGCCGGCCCTAGGAGATGATGGGTTTTGCTTATTTATGTTAAGTATATATATCTTCATATCCTTTTAGAAAAGTGAGAATATATATACTTAATATAATATATTTTTTTATATAAGAAAATGGAGGTTCTTTTATAAAACCCTAACCCTAATTCTCCCCCAAAGCCGCCGCCCCTCTCCTCTTTTAGCAATTAATTTTGCCTTCTTGGAGAGAAGTGTGTGAGAAAAAACCAAAAGAAAGAAGAACTCTTCGATCGGAATCGGTGCCCACACACCGTGATCGTCGTAGTGCGTCCGGGACATACGTGGAAAGATTGCAAGGTCGTCTTCAACGTATTCGGAATTTCTTGGAACTTTTCGACAAGTTTCATAAAGGAATCATACTATTAAGATTAATATAGTTCTTTTTTTTTCATGAAAAATGCATACGTCGTTTTTTACGGCCACGGCATTGGTTCAAAATTTTTTTCGCTCCAATAGATTCTCTGCTCCCAAATTTGTTAATCCAAACGCCCAAAGGTAAGACTAATCAATCATAGGTCCAACTTCCATGCTCACATAAACACATCATCCTAATGCCTAACATGCTAACACATACATGTTATCAAATCGTCTAAACACATGCAGTCAAGCACACACAATCAACCTCACACGGGAACGCACCCTCTTCCCACGGCTCATAGGTATACAAACCCAGAACTCTGATACCAAGCTGTCACGCCCCAAATTCCGGGCCACGTGAAACACCCATAAACAATCAACCACAACACCCAGCCCGAGAATACACTCTCAAAATAAACATACATGCATTGTATATAAATACCAAATGGCATACATTATAAGGTTCCAACGCCGAGAAACATGTATTAAGCATACATGATACAGATAGAAACAAAAGGAAGACTATAACTCTTCCACCTCTCCAGCACCTCCTGATCAACCTGCGTGACCGATACCAGAAGAAAAGCAAATCCCACACCGTGACCCAAGGCTCAGCAGAAACTAGACATACATGCAATATAAAAAAATATGCTAGGAAATAGAAGTGCAGATTTAGACTCTCTTTCAAGTCTTGAAAATAGTTTTAGATCAAGACTCACAAGAGCCATTAAAAACAATTTTCACAAGCAATGGGAAGGCGAGGATAAAAACCATTTTTTCGACTCATCAGAGCCTTGAAAACGATTCCAGTATTATGACTCTCGCCGGCCGTTAATACAGTATTTCGACTCCCGTAGGCCGTTAATACAATTTTAAAAAAATTGATCTATCCGTCCCAATATGCAATATATGTAATCCATAATACATACAGTAGTATGCCACACAGGCAAAGGTCGACTCCTACGAGCCACGACTCCTACGAGCCACAAATGCAACACAGACAGAATTAACCGACTCTCCCCAAAGCCCTAACAACAAGTATACACAAACATCGGCTCTCTCCCGAGCCCTAACAGCATATACATATAAACATCGGCTCTCTCCTGAGTCCTAAAAATATATACACATAAACATCGACTCTCTCCCGAGCCCTGACCATAGATCGATCACATACGATTCATATATCTTCTCGGACTTTCACCGAAGGACCCTTATCCGCCCCACTATGCTTTGTCGACCAGGGTCAACAGATATCTTCACGGGCTTTCACCGTAGGACCATTATTCACCCTTCATATGCAACTTTACAGACTTTCACCGTGGGGCCATTATCCACCCTCCATATATACAATGTAACACATGCATATAAAATAATCATTCACGATCACAAGGACCACATAGGATCACATACCCGTCCTACAACATACGAGAATAAAACTAATCATAGTTCTATAAACATAAGATCACGTACGACCACTACGTTTCACATACAACGCCAAAGCCACGTAGTCCACCCACATATTTCGTACATAAATAAACTAGAGTTATAAATGCACATAACCAGTTATAAACGCACATAGCCATATAACCTCACAGCATGATGCCACCCGTCACATAACCCGATATGACATCACATGCCACACACCCGTCATTCGATACCCGAACGACCTATCCACGAATCGGGACCCGTCCACACACCGGTACAACCAACACCTAATGCGGAGATTAACACCTGAACCTTCGTCAAACCGATTCTTGCCAGAACCAAACCTTAAAACTGAA
Source organism: Heliamphora pulchella (assembly GCA_032270985.1). NCBI lineage: Eukaryota > Viridiplantae > Streptophyta > Magnoliopsida > Ericales > Sarraceniaceae > Heliamphora > Heliamphora pulchella. The sequence goes on from JAULJZ010178029.1 coordinate 2,444, forward strand.
CCACGGACCTACATGTCCTGAACATAACCAACACGCACACAACCGTGTTGCAACTCTCAAAATCTAACCATGTACGTCAACCCAAGGACGACATCTAAATGACACACCCGAGGCCACAACACGACCCCTAAACCACCACACGACGAACCGAACCCCAAAAAGAATCCACAGGTATTTGAATCGACTAATCCCATAAATTAATCAATTGAATACTATAGAACGCCAATCGGAAATCAAAACCCAACCATCGAACCACCATCACACTACCCAGAAGTTCAGTCGACTGACCCAAGTCCCCAGTCGACTGAAAAACACACTAAAAACCACCAAAACGCCTCAACGCACGGTTCAGTCGACTGACCCCATGAGTTCAGTTGACTGAACCCCAAGAACTATGATCCAATCGACTGAACCTATGAGTCCAGTCGACTGATCAAGCCCAGAAACCATTTATGAGCTACGGGTTCAGCCCCCAAACCCTCGATTCAACGCCCTTAAAGCCCGATCTAACACCCTCGGACATACCCACGTCCAGGCCTAACACCAAGACCTCAAAAGAAACACCCGACGCCCGATTTCGTCCACAAAATCGATGAAAAATAGGTTTTAAACCCAATACCCAACTTTTAAATAAAATCAGATCTACAGTTATCCGAACGGTAAAAATATACCCAATTACACGTAGCACCCTTATAAAACAAACAGGTCTAGAATCCTACCTCGGTGAGTTCAAAACTCAATGTCACGATCCATGTGCAAAATTGAGCTTCGTCAAAATAGAATTCTGTCCGGATGAACGTGTAGACCACGACGCCAATAACAAGGATCGGCAGTCTAATCATCGAAAACTGAGCCCCAGACCCTCGAGAAGTTAGAGAGAAGGCAGAGAGAAAACAAGAAGCTTGTTGTAGAAGTTTTGAAAAATATCTTTTGAAAATATTTAACTCTAGATATTTATAGGCCTCAAAAATATTTTTTTAAAAAATTTTTGGAAATTCACACGACAACGGCCTTTGACCCCGGGCACCTACCCGTCATGCATATTTAAGCCCGATCATGCATCAAAAGCAATAAAAACATTCTCAAACGAAAACACGTAACGCACGTTTGAAAATGCCGAAAAAGAAAACGGGTCAGGGTCTCACACATGAACCATACTTCGACTACACCTGAACAAGACTCTGCTCAAACACTCAACGGTTTGCCAACCGAGGCCAACCTGACACGGCTAAACCCGACTCACTGATGGGTTCCACAACATACCAAGCGATCTGTCATGCCCCAAACTCTGAGTCACGTGAAACACCCACAACCAACCAACTCGAGAATACACTCTCAATAATAAACATACATGCATTGTATATAATCACCAAATGGATTACATTACATGGTTCTAACACCGGGAAAACATGTATACATACATGAAGAAGAAAGAACAAAAAAGAAGACTAGCTCTTCCACCTCTCCAGCCAACCCCAGATCAACCGAACCCCAAAAAAAATCTAACAGTATTTCAATTAATTAATCCGATAACTAATCAATTGAATACCATTAAAACCCAATCGGAAACTAAGAACCAACCACCAAACCACCAACACAAAATTGTCCTGGTCCAGTTGAATGGACCCTAACCCCCAGTCGATTGAGCAACACACTAGAAAAGCCAAAAACCCTCAAAACATATTGTCCAGTCGACTGACCCTCATAGTCCAGTCGACCGAACCCAAGAACCCAGGCTCCAGTCGACTGACCCCACGGTCCAGTCGACTAGGCTGAGGCAGAAATAGGTTCTGAGCTAAGGGTTTAGTTCTCCAAACCTCAAATCAGCGCCTCCAAACACCCATCGAACACCTTCGGACATCCACACGCCCAAGCCTAACACCAAAACCACGAAAGAAACACCCGACACCTGATTTCATCCACCGAAATAGCCAAAAAATGGTTTTAAACCCAAAAATCCAACTTGAAGCAAACTCAGATCTATAGCAATCTAACCGTTAAAAACACACACGATTACACGTAGCACTTTTATATGACACGAGAGTCTAGGATTCTACCTCAGTGAGTTAAAAACTAGATGCCTTGATTCACGTGCAAAATTGAGCTTTTTCAGAATAAAATTTCATTCGAATGAACGCGTAGCCCACCGTGCCAATAGCAAAGATCCACTGTTGGATCATTGAAAACCGAGCCCCAAGCCCCCGAGAAGTTAGAGAGAAGGCAAAGAGAAAATGGAGGAAACTTAGTGGAGAAATTTTAAAAATATCTTTTGAAAATATCTAATTTCAGATATTTATAGGCCTCCAGAATATCTTTTTTTTTAATTTTTAAAATTCACACCGCAATGTCCCACGGCCCTGGGAACCTGCCCCGCATGCATATCTAACCCCGATCATGCATCTAAGAAGCATAAAATACGCTATCACATAAACACGAAATGCGCGTCGAAAAATGCCAAAAAAGAAAACGGGTCAAGGTCTCACACGATCGATGCTCAATCCATAACCTTATCTCTGCAACTGATAGCAACCGAGCCGCACATCTAAGACCCAAACCATAATCTTGTCGTCTCTAAGGGTGCATAGTTCATATATAAAGAAAACATGAAACACGATAATCTAAGGTCGATCTGTCATGTTATTTCTAACACATACCACATAATCATGCTACCACATAGCCACAACGATTATGCAGACACAGCACCGATACCGAGGAGAACCGACAAGAATGACGCGTCACTTTAGAAAACTTACTTAGATTCCTTGCTAGAAATCACGTCCGCGAAACGCGTTTCTAACTTGGCTCCTAAGTTTGTTAATCCAAACGCCCGAAGGCAAGGCTAATTAATCCTAAGGCCCAATCTCCATACTCACATATACACGGCATCAACATGCTCATATTCCAAACACAGGAAACCAAGCACACAGACATCCTCACAAGGTGATGCACCCTCTTTCCATAGCTCATAGGTATTCGAACCCAGAGCTCTGATACCAAGTTTTCACCCTCTAAACTCTGGGGAACGCAAAAAGCCATCGAACAACCACCAAAACTGCACAAACAAAAGGGATTTAAAAACCAAAAAGCCGAATAAGGTCAAAAGCTTTGAAAAAATGTACTACCGAGGGTTTATCTGATTTAAAAGAGTAGCCAAGAGACTACAATTTTGGCCCACAAGGCAAGCCTTTTTAAATAAAATATAAGTTTCGAATAAGAAAAATCTTTTCATTTTAAAAGAAGCTCAGGCCGTTCCAAAAATCTTCCTCGAAGCACAAGAGTTTAAATGAAGCATAAATCATTTGAAAATTCCATTTGTAAACTGTTGAACCTAATGACAAAAAAAAAAAAAAACGTAGTAAGATACTACGAAAAACAACAACCAACCCAAGGTTCTCTTGAAAGTATTAAAACATGCATACATCCATAATCATTACATATGTTTTACAACATGTTATCTCTAAACATGAAATATATACAGAAAGGTATAAACTACCTAACAAAACAAGACAATAGGGTCTTGTCATCAGCCTCCTCTGGGCACCACCGAGTGAACCTACAGGACCACGCTTACCAGAAAAAAGTTTTACAGCAAAATCCCACACCGTGAGCCGAAACCCAATAGAAATAGACTATAAAGCTGTAAAGAAGGTTATGCAATCATAAGCATACAGGCTCAACCACAGGAGCCCAAAAAGTTTTTCCACCCTGAAAACTGTAAGTTTTCCATCAGGCTAACACGAGCCTCAAAATGGTTTTACTTCATAAAATTTCACATTTTCATCCTTAAAACCATACATATCAACAATACAAATAACGTTTTCACAGTTAAAGAAAAGCAGTAACCAAAATGTTATTTTCCACTCGGATCACACATTGAGGAAAGAGAAAAGATATTTTCCACCCAAAACACACAGCCGAGGAAAGTAAAATGATAAAACAGTATGCTCTACTCGGGTCACACAGCCGAGGAGAATGATAAATGATCCTATTTACTGACTCTGTCAATGGGACAGAGGTAACAACCATAGACTCCTATCCATTACCTAATCCCTAATCATTTTAGGGCCGGTTAGGTAACGACAAGTTCTATCCGGAGCCACCACAACGTAACTGCTTAATTTATGGGCCCGAAACCCTAGGGTACAAAGCACCCAACTACTTAATTTACGGGGACTAACCCGAAGGTACAAAGCACCTACTCTGCACACGTTTCTGGACTTCCACCGAGGGTAACTCGTGCCACATACCCGCTATCTTGGTACATCTAGAGAAACATTTACCAAAACTAAACTGTAGCTCAACAACTACGAATAATAGTTTCACAAATATACATTATACATGTATATAGATCCATCTATCAACATGGAGATCAACAAAAATATTTTTAAGAATGTTTTTTTCCGTTTTTAACAAAACGTTTCAAAACAGAGCCTCAACTCCAAGAGTTAGCTCCAATCCTCCAAAACATGATTTGTCAAGATTTTTCACAAAACTACAATTTTTCACTATTTTCAAGAACACCCTTTGAAAACCCAACATCCACAAGTCATATGATATAATAAACCAAGAAAAGCAAAAAATATGCTTTTTACCCGAAAAATAAGGTTTAAACATAAATATGACATTTGATTTATTTTTTACCCGGTGAAAACACATATAATTGCATGAAACACCCTTTAACAACAGTAGGGTTTAGAATCCTACATCAGAGAGTCAAAACTCGAAGCCTCAAAAATTGAACCTCGTCGGAACGAGAATCTGTCCGAATATATACGAAGCCCCCAGCACCAACATCGAGGATCCACTGTCGGATTGCTGAAAATAGAGCCCCAAGCTCATCAAAATCTATAGAGAAGGTAGAGAAATGGGAGAGAGAAAAATGCCAACCGCCACTATCTAGTCGACCGAACCCACCAAGACACGGTCCAGTCGACTGGAGACATCGGTCCTGTCGACTAAACTGCTGGGCAAACTATTTTTCTACGTCAAACAGGTTTTTCAGCCCATACGCTAGCCAAACAAGCCTTAACGAAACCCGAACACGCGCCGAGGGTGTACTTAAAACATTCCAAAGGTTATGAGATAACCCGAACACTTAATCATTCCAAAATAAAACAGGTCGGGGTCTCACAATGTGTCATTCCAATTAGTCCTCCTCGTTACGTGGAATGTGTTGATATGACAGTACGTGTTACATGGTAGCTTGAAAAAAGATAAAGCTATTCATAAGAGACAAGTTGGTTTAGGCCGTGGTATTAATATCTCTCTTTATTCCTTATTACATATAGAGCGATGTTATCAAAGCAAGGTAGAGGCCGAGGTCGTGCGTATGCCCAAGTTCCAAAGGAAGGGGATATGTATGCCCCGCAAGAACAAATAGGCAGTGTTGAAGTTATAGAGGAGATGCTCACAACGATGTGAGCATTAGTTGAGGCAGTTGGAGAAGGAGCAAGAGCTCCCGAGCCAAGGGCTACAGTCGCCACGAGGGAGTTTTGGCAATTAGATCCTCTAACCTTTTCTGGGGAGCTAGACCCAAAGCGGCTATTGAGTGGTTAGAGGTGACCACGACGATCTTGCACACACTAGAGATCACAGAGGACGAGTTGCGAGTATGGTTGGCGGTGTTCTAACTTTGGGAAGACGCAAGAGAATGGTGGAAGTTTGCTAAAACCACTATAAAGGGTGTTGGAGGAAAACTACTAAGATCATTGATTTGAATACGATTTTTTCGATAAAAAAAATACTAGACGGGCAATCGTCGAAATAGGCTACAGTTTAAAACTTTTTGATGTTAAACGATCAAAATAAAATCCGTACTCCCAAAGTTGGATTTAGGATTATATATTTCGAAATCTGGTAGAATGATTTCGATTACTGCAATAACCATGAATGTGAATACTTCGAATTGAAGTCCCGATCAAGCCTTCTATTGTATTTTTGGATGCGAGTCACGAATGTAGAGTGGGTTACGATCTATCGTGATCTTGAACTTGCTAATCTAGCCACTTAGGATTTACGTGGAAACTCTAATGCAATAATGAATGTAATGTGGAATGTGAGCTAGAGTTAGCATAACTGCATATATATAGGGTTACAACAGCGATCTGTGGAGTAAATATGACTTGGACTTCTAATGTAATTATGAAAATCAGCCTGCCCTCGAGATAATTTCATAAAAACATAAATTACAATTCATACCACTAAAGAATTGTAATTGCACTCCCAGCCACATTCTCAAAACCGATTATTCAAACTTCTATTATTAAATGCTTAACTCATCTCTCCACATTAAGATTTTTGATACCCGTCAATTAAATTTAATTATTGATAATTTAATTTAATCAGCTTCTTAAAATTTCTTAAACCATTCCGCTTAACTTATTTGACGGCTAGATAATTAAATCCACCTGTAGGGTTTGGTCCAGTCAAAACTTATAAGCTTTTTTAATGAGGTATCGTCAATCTCGAACAATCGGGACGTAAATTCTATCAATAATTAATATTCGTCATATATTTAATATTACTATCTAACTCACCGGGAATATTGATCTGTAAAAGATCGCACCCTTTAATGAATCAAAATAACGAATGCTAAATATACGCGAATAATAATTATTTCGGAATTAAGAGCATAAGGACTCGTAATAATCTTGGGGTGTGAATTAATTTATACAGTCAGAATAAAATTAATTACCCTAATGTGGTCATATTCAATACACAAAACTCTGTACTATAATCGTACTGATAGTTTGTCCAATTCTATTTAAAATGTGAACCGTAAACTTATATTCTATAAGAACCTATAATTTGGTCTTCTGTGTGCAAGCCGTACTCTACACACCAGATTAAAACTGTACAGAATAAAGGACATCCATGCATAACATTAAAGAAATGATATTGTATACATTGCTCGTTAAGATTCTTATAAAATAAAAAATAATTTTATTAAATAATAAAATAAAGGGTAAATTACACTAACCTCCTCTAAGGTTCACAAAATCATCAACCACCTCGTCTGTGGTTTCTGAAATATCATCAATCTCCCATCTAATTTAGTTTTTGCATCAAATTAGTCCAACCATCAAATTTTTGTTACTACTTAACGAAAAAATTATTTTTCAATGTATATTTTTTTTTTAAAAAATAATATATTAAAACTATTTTTCATCAAAAACTATTTTTATTATTATATAAAAAAATAATATATTATTTTTTAATAAAAAAATATACATTGAAAAATAGTTTTTCCATTAAATAGTAACGAAAATTTGACGGTTGGACTAATTTGATGCAAAAACTAAACCAGAGTAGAGGTTAGTGACATTTCAAAAATCACAAGGGAGGTGGTTGATATTTTCGTGAACCTCAGGGGAGGTCAGTGTAATATACCCTAAAATAAAATACAAAAACCAACAAAATTCATGGTTTCTTAGTATACAATCCTGAAAATCTCCCACTTATACTTAGAACCATGTTGCCATACATTTGACTTTTATGCCCTCTACATGACTATCAAAAGTCTTAACCAGTAGGCTCTTTGTGAAAGGATCTGCAAGGTTATTGTCACGCCCCAAAATTCGGGATCACGTGAAAATCCACCAAACACCAGTTTTATAAAAATATAGGTTTTCATACATTTAAATTTGCTTGTTGAAACCAATAGAATACCCAACAAAAGGATCTCTCATAAATAAATAAATAACATATAGCTCCAACATGTATACGATATATCGCCTTACGGCGTACAAAAATTGCCTTCAAGAACAGGCGTACCAAAAAGAAAAAACTATAAAAGTCATCCGCCACCGCGGGCACCACCAGAGCAACTCCTCATGCACATCATCACCTGAAAATAGTTTTATAAAAAATTTCACCCATGAGCCAAAGCACAATAGAAACAGATTATAAAGCTGTAAAGTAGGAAATATGCAATCACAAGCATACAAACTCAACCACAAGAGCCAAAAAGGTTTTTCCAACCCAAAATCACAAGCTTTTTCATCAGGCTAACACGAGCCTCAAAACGATTTTACTTCATAAAATTATCCCGCATTTCCACCCTCAAAACCATGCATATCAATAATGCAGATAACGTTTTCACAGTTAAAGAAAAACAGTAACCAAAACGTTATTTTCCACTCGAATCACACACCGAGGAACGAGAAAAGATATTTTCCACTCAAAACACACACAGTCGAGGAAAATAAAATAGTAAGCTGTAGTAAAACAGTATGCACCACTCGGGCTACACCACCGAGGAGAAAGATACAATAAAATCCACTCGGATCACGCAGTCGAGGATAAAGTAAATGATTCGTATGTACCAACTCCGTCACAAGACAGAGGTAACAATGATAGACCCCTGTCCATTATTTAATCCTCATACATCATGGGACCGGCCAGATAAACACAAGTTCTATACGGAGCACCACAACGTAACCGCTCAATTTACAGGCCCAAAACCTGAGGGTACAGAGCACACAATTGCTTAATTTACCGGGACTAACCCAAAGGTACAAAGCACCTGCTTTGCGCACATTTCTGGACTTACACCGAGGGCAACTCGTGCCAAATATCCGCTATCCCGGTACATCTAGAGAATCATTTAAAAACCGAACCGTAGCTCAATAACTACGAAAAATATTTTCACGAAAATAGTTATACATCAACATGTATAAAAAGGGATCCAACATCCATTAACATGGAGATCCATAAGCATGTAAAAACATACATCCAAAACGTTTTTAAAAGTTGAGACTCAACCCCGAGGGTTAGCTCCAAACCTCCAAAAAAACACATTTTTCAAAAGTTTCACCACACCACCGTTTTCAAAACCAGCTTTTTCAAAACCACGGATATCAACACATCCAAAACATGTAATAAACCAAGGAAAAAGCGAAAACACATGCTTTCCATCCAACAACACGGTTTAAACATAAAACATGATATATAAAGTATTTTCAAATAGTTATACAGCAACCTGTACAAAGAGAGATCCAGTGGCCCATCCCCCCATCATCCACAACAAACTCCCATGGGATAAGAAATTTGATAAAAAGTTCTATGAAGGATGAAAAATAACCTTTTCCAAACTTTCAGCCAAAAATGGGTGAAAAACGGTTAAGAAATTTTGACATACCCTCACTCTTTTGGTCATAACCTTTTCTACAAAATGGATTTTAAAGTGAGAGAGGTGTCATTGGAAAGAAGACTTCCGGGGCTTCAATTTGAACACAAAAATGACCCAATTTCAAGTCCGAACGAGGGAGATATGAGCGAAACAAAATGGCCCTACGCAGCTAGTCCGCTCGAGCGGACATATGGGCGCTCGAGCGAGCTACCACCCCAGAAAATCCAGATTTTCTTATTTTTGAAATTCCAAACCCCTAAAACTCTCATACACTCATATGATGCTTAAAATCACAAATAAACCTACCGATTCGCATATTTTTAACACCCACAGACATGTGAGAACATAACCCATCAAGGTCCACCGAAAGAAACATTCAAAACCCATTTCCATCTAACCGAAATAAACTAAAAACACCTTTTTAAACCAAAACTCAGTTTAACGAAACATAAACACCTTTTTCATGCGTTTTTAAACGGTGAAACAGCTTATAATTACATATAACACCCTTATACAGCACTAGAATCTAGAATCCTACCTCGATGAGTCAAAAACTCGATGCCTCGATCCATGTGCAAAATCGAGCTTTGTCGGAATGAAATTCTGTCCGGATGAAAGCATAGACCACGATGCTGATACTAAGAATTTGTTGTCTGATCATCGAAAACTGAATCCTGGGCCCCCGAGAAGTTAGTGAGAAGGCAGAGAGAAAAAGGAGAAAACTTAGTGGAGAAGTTTTGAAAATATCTTTTGAAAATATCTAACTCTAGATATTTATAGGCCTTCAACATATTATTTTTTTTGAAAAAATGCGTCACAACTCCCAATGGCCCTGGGGACTAACCCCACATGCATATCTTAGCCAGAACATGTATAAAAACACGCATTTGTAGAATTTTCTTGCCAGACTGCTATACATCTCTGCCGCCACACCACCGCTCGAGCGCACAACCACCGCTCGAGCAGTCATCGCTGGGTGATAACTAGAACATAACTTTCACCACGATCGAGCGTTAATTCCTACTCCATCAACTCTTAAATCATTTTCAAAATAAAACAGGTCAGGGTCTCACTACTCTCCCCCTCTTAAAGGAATTTCGTCCCCGAAATTGAACATTAAAACTCAAGCCACTCACTGTCCCAAACTATTAACAATCTCTGATGCAAACCCAGCAATACTGCACAATAGCAGAAATGCTCCGACAACTAAAATCCTGAACCTGTCGTCACATGAGGTAAATACGATCGCCACACAAACTGCCCACACATGCAAGTCCCACTGACATCACTGTCATCCATGAGACATTCATAAAACGTCGGATCAAAATCCAACTCACGTTGCCATCTCTCAAAACAGAACTCTCACTGAACACAAACTATTCCAGTGGCAAACGCATCACACGAGGCCAATCCACCACGGTACTTGATCCCAAATACTCTCTATGCCCGAACATAGGGACTACCACCCCGTCATTCTTACTACCACAAATCGGCTCAATTACACCTCACAATGCACACCAAGGACTACCTTCGCGAGTCTAAACACAAGACATCGAATCCTGACATCAATCACATGAAATCACACGCCCCGCGAACAAACCTTACTCAAGTTCTGACGATCACCATACGACCACCAACTTTGATACCACATCGCCACTCTGCTGATGCTAACAACGCCATCACATAGCTGACACACCATTGTCCCAGACGAGATTCTACACAACCGAAAACCAATCTGGCATCATAGCCACAAAGTCACCTGACCCTAATGAGTCACTTGACCAAACACGTCCGCAGACAGAATATCTCATAGGTATCCGACAACCTATACAAACCATATCTCCCATGCAACAGCACATCACTACACAACTCAATGTCTTGCCATCAGATCACTGATAATGGGGCTACAGGTCTATCTCAAATCACACAGGATCACCGTCACCTGACAAAGAAGACATGATGACCATCAGCCAACATCAACCCCAACGCAGAACACATACATCAAGTCCTTGAGTCCACAATAGCAGAATATTCGAACTCATATACAAAACTCATCACGGCCTTTTTGTTCCCAACCAAACAGTCGCGTCGGTCCGAACTGGCCACACTAAGCAAGTTTCCTCAATCATCACATCCTTTCTGACTCGTACTTTACCACGTTCTCGGAATCACCATCCAAACAAACGGTTACGCCAAAGCATAACGCTTACTATAATCGATACCACTCTTCGACTCTAAGAACTCTGAACAGTTCCAAATCCTCAAACAGAACAACAAGTCAGACTCTCAAGAGTCTACCAGAAATCCACCATACGCATATCACAGTCACACTGTTCCAACAAAATTCCCGCTCTACCATGAGATAGAAGCACAACCACACACACACGCAATGGTCAACGATCCTCAGCTGATTACTGCAACGGAACTCTGTGTATCAACATCAACATCCTTATCAACTAGCATCCCTGGTCTAACAACTCGACCTCACTGGGAACACAATCCTACTGGTTCAACCATCTGTTGAAACCATACTGACTAGGTTACCACAACCTATCATATTTACCATACTCATATGCACTCTTTTACGGTCTTTAACCGCGGGAGCAATCGGATCCCAGATCACACACACAGATGCTTAACATCCAAAAAGACATGAAGAACCCGTTTTCCAATCACCCGATCCTGACGATACACGTCCCTGAGTCACAACTCCAAGGGTTACAGCACGGGTATCAATCCATTGAGATTTCACATTCTCAAAACACACCCAAATCCTGAACCAAATAAGAACCTGACATCTCTATCCACCCGAGATGAAACAACTTACACCAGACAATCGTCTACAAAAGAACTTTCTCTCTCCTTTCGTCCAAAGAAAGAAAAAGGCTAACAAGAAACCAGTACCAAACCTCAGCGTACTCCTAATACTCATCAACACTTTGCCTCTAAGAACTCTGTATGTCCTACCTCAAGGCCATATTGACTACAGTCACACAGCTGCTATCAATCCAGATCACGATACTTAGATATCCGCTACACCGAGCGCTCAACTCTTTGACCTCACGTGAACACCATCATGTAGCTCACGTTGAAAGCGCACGGCACCGAACAGAGGAAACCTGATCCCTAAGAGAGTTATCAAGAACTCCCTTAACCATGCAGACACCTTCCGTACTTCTGCTCTCAAAGCACACATCAATCACATGCATCATACCCATGATTTCTCACCTATCGCCCCAGGCTGACTAAATCACACGATACATTAATGAACCTTATTACTCCACACTTCATTTTCATGGGTAAACAACATACCCATCTATGAACAAGGTGGAACACAAATAATCTCCAAACATATCACACCCAGAATACATCGTCTCAGCACTAACCAACCACATGCACCCGGCACGGTTCTTAAACACGATCTCCTAACCGCTAGGATAACGGCCAAACCACTGACCTGCATTCCCATAGGAATATCACATAATTGATACTCATCTTAGGAACCCTTACCCATTCCCATACAGCCATAACCCATGCTCTTTCCAGCATAACTGTAACTCACACTTATTCCCATATCCTTGAGCTCACTCACTCGGTACTGAATTTTCAAACCTCAAAAAGGTATACAACATCCATGGTCATCAGAACTACTCAGACTCTCAACAACATCCTTGGATGCTACTCTGCCTACTGTCAATATCCTGCTGATCACCATCAACATCCTGACTACCAGGGGATATCTCTAGAACCACTCATGTTTTGCTATCTCTACATACACCCGGTCAAGGATTACTACGCTCCCATTTACTATGTTCCCGTCTATACCCCATCCTGAGTACACGGCTCATGACATAGCATGGCTCATGACGTACCTAATCCATCACATGGTCGAAACCACATACGATAAACCTTAACCGAAAGGGACTTCCACTATCCACAATCCAATCACAACGATTGATTTCTCAGAGTTTCAAACACCCTATCACCTCTACTCACAAGGCTATCTTTACAACTTCCGATAACTTACTCTAAAGCGAAGCCAGCTACCCAAGCCAAAGCCATCAACCAAGCTTCGACTATACCTGAACAAAACTCTGCTCAAATGCTCAACAGTTTGCCAACCGAAGCCGACCTCACATGGTTAAACCCAACTCACTAAGGAGTTCCACAACATCCTAAGCGATCGACGCTCAACCCATACCGTACCTCTGCAACTGATAACAATTGAGTCGCACATAATCAAACCCAAACCACGGTCTCGCCGTCTCTAAAGGGTGTATAGGTTATATAAAAGAAAAATATGAGACACGACAACCTAAGGTCGATCTATCATGTTCTTTTTACCACATATCACATAATTATGCTAACACATAGCCACAACGATTATGCAGATACAACACCGATACCGAGGAGAACCGACAAGAATGACGCGTCACTTTAGACAACCCACTTAGATACCTTGCTAGAAATCACGTCCGCGAAACACATTTCTAACTTGGCTCCCAAGTTTCTTCATCCAAACACAAGACTAATCAATCCTAAGGTGCAACCTCTGTACTCACATGTACACAACATCGACATGCAACCAAGCACACACACAACCTCATAAGGTAACGCACCCTCTTCCCACAGCTCATAGGTATTCGAACCCAGAGCTCTGATATCAAGTTGTCACGCCCTAAAACTCGAGGTCACGTAAAAATCCACCAAACACCAGTTTTATGAAAATATAAGTTTTCATACATTTAAATTCGCCTGTTGAAACTAAATGGAATACCCAACAAAAGGATCTCTCTTAAATAAATAAATAACATGCAGCTCCAACATACATACGGTATATCGACTTACGACGTACAAAAATTTCCTTCAGGAATAGGCATACCAAAAAGGAAAAACTATAAAAGTCTTCTGCCACCACGGGTACCACCAGAGCTACTCCTCATGCACATCATCACCTAAAAATAGTTTTATAAAAAATTCCACTCGTGAGTTGAAGCCCAATAGAAATAGACTATAATGCTGTAAAGCAGGAAATATGCAATCACAAGCATACAAGCTCAACCATAGGAGCCAAAAAGGTTTTTCCAACCCAAAACCACAAGCTTTTCCATCAGGGTAACACGAGCCTCAAAACAGTTTTACTTCATAAAATCTCACATTTTTACCCTCAAAACCATGCATATCAACAATGCAGATAACGTTTTCACAGTTAAAGAAAAAAAGTAACCAAAATGTTATTTTCTACTCGGATCACACACCGAGGAACAAGAAAAGATATTTTTCACTCGGAACACACACAACCAAGGAAAATAAAATAGTAAGCTGTAGTAAAATAGTGTGCACCACTTAGGCTACACCACCGAGGAGAAAGATACAACAAAATCCACTCGGAACACGCAGCCGAGAATAAAGTAAATGATTCCTATGTACCGACTTCGTCACAAGACACAGGTAACAACGATAGACCCCTTTCCATTATCTAATCCCCATGCATCATGGGACCGGTTAGATAAACACAAGTTCTATACGGAGCACCACAACGTAACTGCTCAATTTACAGGCCCAGAACTTGAGGGTACAGAGCAATCAACTGCTTAATTTACGGGGACTAACCCGAAGGTACAAAGCACCTAATCTGCACACGTTTTTAGACTTACATCAAGAAAAACTCGTGCCAAATACCCGCTATCCCAATACATCTAGAGAATCATTTTAAAACCGAATCGTAGCTCAACAACTACAAAAAATATTTCCATGGAAATAGTTATACATCAACATGTATAAAAATAGATCGAACATCCTTTAACATGGAGATCCATAAGCATGTAAAAACATACATCCAAAACATTTTTAAAAGTTGAGACTCAACCGCGAGGGTTAGCTCCAAACTTCCAAAAAAACACGTTTTTCAAAAGTTTCACCACACCACCATTTTCAAAATCACCTTTTTGAAAACCACAGATATCAACACATCTGAAACATGTAATAAACCAAGGAAAAAGAAAAAACACATGCTTTCCAACCAACAACACGGTTTAAACATGAAACATAATATATAAAGCATTTTTAAATAGTTATACAGCAACCTGTAAAAAGAGAGATCTAGTGGCCCACCACTACATCATCCACAACAAACTCCCAAGGGACAAGAAATTTGATACAAAGTTCCATGAAGGATGAAAAATAACCTTTCCAAACTTTCGGCCAAAAACGGGTGAAAAACGGTTAAGAAATTTTGACATACCCTCACTCTTTTGGTCATAACATTTTCGAGTCTGGGGCTTCAATTTGAATACAAAACTGACCCAATTTTGAGTCCGGATGAGAGAGATATGATCGAAATAAAATGGCCCTATGCAGCCAGTTCGCTTGAGCGGACATACGGGCGCTCGAGCGAGCTATCACCCGAGAAATCCCAAATTTTCCTGTTTGTGAAATTTCAAACCCCCAAAACTCTCATACACTCATATGATGCTTTAAATCACACATAAACCTATCGATTTGCATATTTTTAACACCCATGGACATGTGCGAACTCAACCCATCAAGATCCACTGAAAGAAACATTAAGAACCCATTTACATCCAACCAAAATCAACCAAAAATTCCTTTTAAACCAAAACCCAATTTAACGAAACATAAACACCTTTTCATGCATTTTTAAATGGTGAAACAGCTTATAATTACATATAACACTCTTATACAGCAGTAGAATCTAAAATCTTACCTCGGTGAGTCAAAAACTCGATGCCTCGATCCACGTGCAAAACTGAGCTTTGTCAAAATAAAATTCTATCCAGATGAAAGCGTAGACCACGATGCCGATACTAAGAATCTGCTGTTTGATCGTCGAAAATCGAACTCCGGGCCCCCGAGAAGTTAGAGAGAAGGCAGAAAGAAAAAGGAGAAAACTTAGTGGAGAAATTTTGAAAATATCTTTTGAAAATATCTAACTCCAGATATTATAGGCCTCTAAAATATCTTTTTTTTTTTTAAAATACGTCACAATTCCCAACGGCCCTGGGGACTAACCCCACATGCATATCTTAGCCAGAACATGTATAAAAATACGTATTTATAGAATTTTCTTGCCAGACTGCCATACATCTTTGCTGCCACACCACCGCTCGAGCGTACAACCACCGCTCGAGCGATCGTCGCTGGGTGATAACCGGAACATAACTTTCACCACGACTGAGCGTTAATTCCTACTCCATCAACACTTAAATCATTTTCAAAATAAAATAGGTCAAGGTCTCACAGTTATTCCTGGATACAATCTTAGTCACAACAACATTACCTCTCTATATAATTTCTTGTATCATGTGATATTTACGCTCAATGTGTTTTCCTTTCTTGTGGACTCTTGGTTCCTTTGTGTTTGCAACCACTCCACTATTGTCAAAATAATGTGTAGTAGCCGAATGAACTGAAGGCACCTTATCTAGATCTGACAGGAAGTTCTTGAGCCAAACGGCCTCCTTGGTTGCTTCAAAAGCTTCCACCTTATCTAGAACTGCTTGATACTCCTCTAACTTGTAGCTCTATCTCCCAAGGTAAACACATAACCTAAGATAGACTTACGGGAGTCTTTGTCTAACTAGAAGTTCGAGTGTGTGTACCCCAAAGGTACTAAACTATCTATTTGGTAAATTAACATATAATCCTTAGTCATTTTTAGGTACTTGATTATATTTTTTACCGCAGTCTAATGCTCCTGCCCTAGGTTAGACTGATATCTGCTAACCATGTCAACGAAAAAGTAGATGCCGAGTTTAGTACAAAGCATAGCATACATTAGGCTTTCTATTGCCGAATCATAAGGAACCACCTTTATCTTTTCTATCTCATCAGGTGTCTTAGGACACTGATCCTTGGATAGAGTGATTATATGCCTAAAAGGGAGAAACCCTTTCTTAGAATCCTTATGCTAAAACGAGCAAAGATGTCATCTATATACTTTGCTTGTGATAAGCCCAACATCTTTTATTTTTGATCTTGCAAAAGCTTGATCCCAAGGATGTGACTGGCTTCTCCTAAGTCTTTCATATCGAACTGCCCAGATAACCATACTTTTACCGAAGATAACACCCCCACAT
The DNA here is from genome assembly GCA_032270985.1 of Heliamphora pulchella. Lineage (NCBI taxonomy): Eukaryota > Viridiplantae > Streptophyta > Magnoliopsida > Ericales > Sarraceniaceae > Heliamphora > Heliamphora pulchella. The sequence continues at coordinate 19,673 of JAULJZ010178029.1, forward strand.
CATTTTCGATGAGCAAGATGTCATCTACATAAAAGTACTAGAAAGACCACCATGCTTTCGTCAAGCATTTTTTACACACAAGACTCATCTTAACTTTGATCAAAATCATAAGACTTTATGGCTTGATCAATCCGAGTATTCTAAAATCTCGATGCCTGCTTAAGTCCATAAATGGATCTCTTAAGCCTACACAATATGTGCTTTTGGCTCTTTGCTATGAAACTATCTGATTGTATCATATAGATACACTCCTCAAGACTTCTACTAAAGAAAGTTGTCTTGACATCCATTTTTTAAATTTCGTAATCGAAATGAGCCACAATAGATAAAAAATTCCAGATAGACTTAAGTATAGCGACAGGTGAAAAACTTTTCTCATAATCGATCTATTTTTTATGAGTGAACTCTTTTTCAACAAGCCTAGCTTTGAAGGTTTCTATCTTCCCATCTGCTCCTCTATTCCTCTTGTAGATCCACTTGCATCCGATGGATTTTATCTCTTCAGGTGATTCTATAAGTTCACATACCTGATTAGAATACATAGATTCTATCTCTAAATTCATAGCCTTTTGCCAAAGATCTGCATCTCTGTCCTGCAGTGCTTCGTTATAGTTACATGGTTTGGTATCTAATTCTACAGTGATCCTGTCAAAAGACTCTCCTAAGAACATATACCGATCGAGTTGATGAACAACTCTCCCACTATGACGAGGTACTACTTATGTCTGTGTACTAGCAGTAACGTGCTGTATAAAATCTTATCCCTGCGCACCATTGCCCACATCCTCGTCTGGCATGTTAATGATAGCACCCTTGATTTGGTTCAAGATCTGCACCTGTCTCGATAATCCTCCCACTACGACGAGGCAATGGGATATTAGTGACTTGTGGTTCCTCTTTCGTTCTACTGGTATTTTCTCTCAATTCTTCCAGAACAATTTTACTTTTAGGCCTGTGGTCCATAATAAAATCCTCTTCCAAGAAACTGGCGTTGGTGCAAATAATGACCTTCTGATCCTTAGGAATATAAAATAAACAACCATTCGTTCCTTTGGGATACCCGACAAAAAAATAAACTTCTGTCCTCGATTCTAACTTACCCACGTTCCCTTTCAACACATGTGCTTGACACCCCTAAATCCAAATATGTCTCTGACTAGACTTACGCCCGGTCCACAATTCTATGGGAGTAGACAGTACTAACTTAGACGGTACCAAGTTCAGAATATATGTCGCTGTCTCTAATCCAAGTCCCCAAAATGAATCTAGTAATTCTGAATAACTCATCATCGACCTTACCATCTCCATAAGAGTCCTATTCCGTCTTTCTACTATACCATTCTACTACGGAGTGCTCGGTACAGTCAACTGGGATATAATTTTTTCTGACGAAAAGTAGTCCCCAACCATTCAGATTTGATACTTTTACTCAGACACCACGGTCGGATCGTACTGATTTGATACTTTTACTCAGACACTTTTCTGCCTCTGCCTTGAATTCTTTAAATTTCTCCAACCATTCAGATTTTGGGTGCATTAGGTAAATGTATCTATACATTGAGCAGTTGTCAATGAAACTGACGAAGTACTCAAAGCCACCTGTAGCCCGGATAGTGATAGAACCACACACATCAGAGTGAACCAGTTTCAACGGTTCTTTAGCTCTATAGCATTTAGTCGAAAAGAGCCCCTTGGTTATTTTACCTTCTAAGTAGGACTCACAGACTGAAAGTGCCTCCACTTCCAATGACCTCAAAGGTTCATCTTTTACCAGTCTATTTATCTTTTTTAAATTAATATGACCCAAATGTAAATGCCAAAGAAATGTTTGGTTCATTAAATAAGGATCCTTTCTATTATATGGCAAATTAGATGTGTTATTCAATTTGGCTAGTTATAGTGTATGGGAGATAGGAGATATAACATATAAGTCATCTACCAATGTACCGGAATAAATAAAATATTTATTTTTCTTAATAACCACAGAGTCATTAAAATGAACAGAATATTTGTTCTTCACCAAATTAAAAATCAAAATTAAATTTCTTCTAATAGAAGGTACATAAAGACAATCTTTTAAAAGTAAAATCCTATCTCTACTAAAACTAAGAGTGACATCTTCTATTGCAACTGCTGCCACCCTGGTATTATTGCTCATATGTAGGTAAATCTCCCCACACTGAGTTATCGAATTTTCTAGAACTCCTACGAAGAATTACGGACATAATTAGTGGCTCCCGTATCTACACACCAGGTACCAGTAGATAACACTGCTAAATATGTTTCAATCACTAGTGAATAGAAATTACCCTGCTTGTTCTACTTATTGAGAAAAATTAGACACTACTTTTTTCAATGCTCTCACTGGTTAAAGTGATAGTACTTGCCTCTCGGCTTCTTCACACCAGCTTTTGGTCTCTTAGCTCCTTTTGGACCGTGCCTCCCTATTTCTGAATCTTTTTTTTCTTCTTGCCTTTCAACTTAGGGGAAGAACCTTTTTCAGCCACATGCACACTACCTGACATTCTAAGAACACCCTCGGCTGGTTGAAATTCTTTAAGAAGTTCTATCAATGAAAAGCTGAGCTTATTCATGGAATAATTCAGGTAGAACTGCTTAAAGTTATCAGGCAACGACTGGAGTATGATATCAACCTAGTTTTCTCGTCATTCTCAGCTCCTAAGATCTCCAGTTCATTTAGAAGACTGACCATCTATAGAATATGGTTCCTAATTTGGGTGCTTTCAACCATGCTTGTATTCATTAGAGACTTTATGGCCACCTGCTTAGCTGCTTAGCAGCACGATTTTGATCCCCAAATATTTTTTTGAGATTCATAATCGTGTCATAGGCACTGGGCATAAACTGATGCTGATGCTGCAATACATTTGACATAGAAGCCAAAATGTAACAGCGAGTCATCTGATCAGCTTTTTTCCACTTATGATAAACCTAGGTTTCCTGTTCGATATCCCCCTCATCAGGTGATATTACGTATGTAATCCCAAGAGGGGGGTGAATTGGGTATTTTAAAAATTTCTTAGATTAAATTCAAGTGTATGATTTTTAGTTTACAAGAATATCACAAATAAATTTGTTTTAAATTTATAATCAAAACTTTTGTGTTGAAATATTCAAAAACAAATGTGGACAAAGATCAAACTTCTTGTTTGAACAAGCACAACACTTTAATAGCTCTCAAGACTAAATATTTTTCAAATATAACTTCTCGAAGAATATAACTATATTTCCAAAGAGAAAAGAAAGAACTTAAAAGCCTTTTTAATTTTAAGATTTGAAAGATGCAAACTTTTGTTCACT
>JAULJZ010178038.1:0-22987 GCA_032270985.1 Heliamphora pulchella
TGAGAAATTCAAAGAATTCAAGGCGGAGGCAGAGAAGCGTCTACATAAAAGTATCAAATCACTATGATCCGACCGTGGTGGAAAATACCTCTTTGGAGAGTTTAAGGACTACTTATCATCTGAGGGGATTACATCCTAGTTGACTGCACCTAACACTCCGCAGCAGAATGGTGTAGCCGAAAGAAGGAATAGGACTCTTATGGAAATGGTAAAGTCCTTGATGAGTTATTCAAGTTTACCCGATTCGTTTTGGGGACTTGCTTTAGAGACAACAGCTTACATTCTGAACTTGAAACCTTCTACGTCTGTACCATCTACTCCCACAGAATTGTGGACCGGGCGTAAGCCTAGTCTGTAACACATTCAAATTTGGGGGTGTCTCTCCCGGGATTGTTTTGATCAATATTCTGATATATACAAGACTGATATAATATATAAGGATATATTAGAGAGCATAAGAGAAGTCTGATGCAATCAGAACACAAGAATTAGAGACAAATAGGGATTATTATAGCTTATCTCTTTGAGAGACTAAAAAGTTTCAACGTTTCACTTGAATCATAAAATCGGGATATATGCATCGTGTTTATATATATATGAACTACGTGGATGATTGCATATCTGTTTTATTTATCCTATTAATTTAATTAATTCAAAAATTCAATTTTAATTAAAATATTTTGTAATGAAAAATAAAATTAAGTTTTTTTAATTAAATAATTTTAATTAAATAGAAAAAATTTAGGTATTTTATTTTTTACAAAATATCATGTTTAAGATTATTTTTCACAAAATTAGATATCTTGAAAAAACGTGAGAATTAATTCTGAGTTTTGAATTAATTAAATAGAAAAATATTTATTCGAAATAAATTATTATTTTTCAAAAAATGTGGAATTGAAAATAAAATAAATTAATGCCTTTAATCAATACCTTAACTGAAAACTAAAGGAAAAACTGTGCATTTATTGAATTTTATTTGTTACGCATTTAAACACGAAAATATGGTTTGGTAAATCGAAATCTTTGGAATCGTGTATACGGGAAGATGTTTGATTCTTTTAGATCGTGTTGTTTTTTAAATTAATAAATTTATTTTAATTAAATAAATTTTTATAACCCTGAAAAGTATTTTAAAATCTAAGTAGGAGAGAAAATTTATTCACAGATAAATCCTGCGGTCTCCATCACCAGTTTGTAGGTGATGCAATTAAATCCTACGTAATGACAGTAAGGCTTTCCTCCCCATCAGACAGATTAATTGCGGTATCGCCAGTACAAACCTCATTTAGGAATAATTCTAGATAATTGTTAGTGTAGATTATTTTTTTATCTGAATGGTTCATTACGAAGTGATTAATTTGAAATTAGCTAGTTGTTAACACTTAGCTGTATATAATAGTATCATCTCTATCTGAGTCACTGCTATTATATACTGGACCGAAATTATGTCAACTATTCAATTTTACTTGATAGAGTCAGTTGCCTAAATAGTAAAATTAAAAAGAATTGGCCTGTCTAGACTAACGATGGATAGTAAACGTCTTCCCATCAAGGCATGCTATTCATAGAATTTTAGGCTACTGGCGAATTAATTTTAAAATGGTAAAAAGAACCAAATTAAAATAAATTCAAAATTTTGCTCGTCATAATTAATGATATTTTAATTATATGATTCTTAAGATTAAAATGGCTTTCAATCCTCTCACGGTTATACTCAGAGATAAAAAACTAACATGATCAATTTTTGTTGACTAGAAAAGTAACTTGAATATAGCTTTAACTACCAATGGTATTCTTTCAATACCAGAAAATGTGTTTATTTCAAAAAAAAGGTTTTTCCTCTAGGCCGATAGGTATGAAAAAGAAAAAGGTTCAGAAATAGGTAGACACGATTTTCAGGGTGGTTAGTGCACCACGGACTGGTGTGAAAAAGTCAAAAGGCAAATGTTTTTACTGTAACAAAATAAGGCACTAGAAAAAACTATGTCCAGTATTTCTTAAAAGGCAGAACAAATAGGGTAATTTCTGTTCATAGGTTGTGAAAACATGTTCAGCGGTGTTATCTATCGAAACCTAGTGTGTAGATACGAGAGCCTCTAATAATGTCTACAATTTATTGCAGGGGTTCCAGAAAATCCGACAACATAGTGATGAGGAGATTTACCTGCATATTGGCAATAATACAAGGTAATAGTAGTAGCAGTGGGAGATGTCACTCTTAGTTTTAGTAGAGATCAAGTTTTAATATTGAGAGATTGCCTTTATGTAACCTCTATTAGAAGGAACCTAGTTTTCGTTTCTAGATTGGTTAAAGATGGATATGTGGTTTATTTTAATAACTCTGTAGTTATTAAGAATAATAAATAGGTTATTTGTTCTGGTATATTGGTGGATGATCTTTATGTTATTACTCCAATCTCTCCTATACTGCAACTAACTGAAATGAATAACACATATAATTTACCATATAAGAGAATCTATTCTTCTTTAATGAACTAAACGTTTCTTTGGCACTTATGCTTCGGTCATATTAATCTGAAAAGGATAAACAGATTGGTAGCAGATGGACCTTTGAGTTTATTGAAAGTGGAGGCACTTCCAATCTGTGAATCTTGCTTAGAGGGTAAGATAACCAAGATGCCTTTTTCGGCCAAAGGCTATAAAGCTAAAAAACCGTTGGAACTGATTCATTCTGATGTGTGTGGTTCTATGACAATCCGGGATAGAGGTGGCTTTGAGTACTTTATCAGTATGTATTTACCTGATGCACTGTAAGTTTGAATGCTTTGAGAAATTCAAAGAATTCAAGGTGGAGGCGGAGAAGCATCTGGGTAAAAGTATCAAATCACTACGATCTTACCATGGTGGAGAATACCTCTTTGGACAGTTTAGGTACTACTTATCATTAGAAGGGATTATATCCCAGTTGACTGCATCTGGCACTCTTTAGTAGAATGGTGTAGCAGAAAGAAAGAATAGGACTCTTATGGAGATGGTAAGGTCCATTATGAGTTATTCAGGTTTACCCGATTAGTTTTGGGGACTCACTATAGAGACAGCGGCTTACATTTTGAACTTGGTACCTTCTAAGTTAGTACCTTCTATTTCCACATAAATATTGTGGATTGAGCATAAACCTAGTCTAAAACAATTTGAATTTGGGGATGTCCAGCACATGTGCTAAAAGAGAATGCGGGTAAGTTAAAACCAAGGACAGAAGTTTGTTTCTTTGTGGGATATCCCAAGGAAATGAAGGGTGGTCTGTTTTATAATCCTAAGGATCAGAAGGTGATTGTTAGCACTAATGCCCGATTCTTGAAAGAGAATTATATTATAGATCACAGGCCCAATAGAAAAATTGTTCTGGAAGAACTTAGAGAAAATACTAGTAGAATGGAAGAACAAGTCACTGATATTCGATTACCTCGTCGTACTGGGAAGATTATCGGGACATGTGCAAATCAAGAACAGGGTACTGATGCACAGGGTTCAGATTCTGCATAGCGTGTTACTGCTAATGTCACGCCCCAAACTCCGGGTCACGTGAAACACCCACAAACAACCAACACGAGAATACACTCTCAAATAAAACCATACATGCATTGTATATAATCGCCAAACAGTATACATTACATGGTTCCAACACCGAAAAAACATGTTACAACATACATGTAACAGAAAGAACAAAAAGGAAGATTACAACTATTTCGCCTCTCCAATACCTCCAGATCAACCTGCGCGACCGGTACTTAAAAAAAATCAAATCCCACATCGTGAGCCAAAGCTCAGCAGATACTAGACAACACATGCAATATAAGCTAAACATGCTAGGAAAACGACGTGCAGTTTTAGACTCTCTTTCAAGCCTTTAAAACAAGTTTCACAAGCAAGGGAAAGCGAGGATACAAACCATCTTTTGACTCACTCACAAGAGCCTTGAAAACAGTTGAGAAAGGGTTTTTAGATCGCGATTCACACGACTCTTAAAAACAATTTGAAATTAATTTTATCAGTCCCACAATGCAGTTCATGCAATCCATGTAACTTCCACCGAAGGACCACAGCCCTCATCTATGCAACGTACATAACCCGTACAAGACACACAATGCACGCTACTCGTGCAACACACACAATGCACGCAACTCGTGCAACACACATCTTCACGGGCTTTCACCGTAGGACCATCATCTGCCTTCATCACATATCTTCACGGACTTTCACCGTAGGACCATCATTTGACCTCATCACATATCTTCACGGACTTTCACCGTAGGACCATTATTCGCCCTCACTAAGGCCTTGTTGACCAGGGTCAATGAATATCTTCACAGACTTTCACCGTGGGACCATTATCCACCCCTCATATACACACTTTATGAACATTCACCGAGGGACCAAAATCCACCCCATATATGCAAACAGATGCAAATCTATGCATTAACAGGCATCTCTAAACATGCCTAAACCACGGGATAAAATCGTATACTGCAGGATAAGACCGCATCAAAACATGCATACTAAACTAGGGTTTAAATGCATAATGTCACGTACTATCACTACATTATACAAACCATGTCACATGTTACACACGCGACTCACACAACACCTACAACACATGCAACATGCATCACATGCATCCGTTCCTCATATTCCACATAACCATGCCTATAAAACTTCTAAGTTTTAAAGCATGCAATCACGGTACACGTAACGATACCAAAACATGTAATCCACATACGTAATTCGTACATAAATAAATAGTTATAAATGCACTAACCATGTAAAGCAATACATCATGACGTCACCCGTCAAGACATCACCCGAACGACCTGTCCACACACCGGGACAACCAACATCTAACCTGGAGGCCAACACCTGAACCTCCCACAGAATGGTTCTCACCAAAACCCACCTGTAAACAGAACCACGGACCCACACGTCCCGCACATAACCAGCATGCAGACAATTGTGCCTCGATAACCCGCATCTAACCATACCTGTCATCCCCGAGGACGATACCTAAACGAACACCCGAAGCCACGATATAACTCCCAAAGCCACACTCCAACCAACTGAACCCCAAAAGGCATCCAACAGTATTTCAATTGACTAACCCCAAAATCAATCAATCGAATACCATTGAAAATCAATTGGAAACCAAGAATCCAACCACCAAAACACCCACACAAAACAGCCCAAGTCCAGTCGACTGGCCCCCAACCGCTAGTCGACTAAACAACACACTAGAAAGGCCAAAAAATGCCCAAACACACTGTCCAGTCGACTGACCCTCATGGTCCAATCGACTGAACCCAAGAACCGAGGCTCCAGTCGACTGACCCTAGGGTCCAGTTGACTGAACTCAAGCGGAAACTGGTTCTGAGCTACGGGTTTCAACCTCCAAACCCCGATTTGAAGCCTCCAAACACCCTTCCAACACCCTTGGACATACACACGCCCAGTCCTAACACCAAGACCTCAAAAGAAACACCCGACACCCGAATCCATCCACCGAAATCGCCAAAAAATAGTTTTTAAACCCAAAAACCCAACTTGAAAGAAACTCAGATCTACAGCAGTCTAACCGTTAAAAACACACACGATTACACATAGCACCCTTATAAGACATGAGAGTCTAGGATCCTACCTCAGTGAGTTAAAAACTCGACGCCTCAAATCACGTGCAAAACTGAGCCTCACCGGAATAAAATTTTGTCCGGATGAATGCGCAGCCCACCGTGCCAATAACAACGATCCGCTGTTAGATCGTTGAAAACTGAGCCCTATGCCTCCGAGAACTTAGAGATAAGGCAGAGAGAAAAAGGAAACTTACTTAAGAAGTCTTGAAAATATCTTTTAAAAATATCTAACTCCAGATATTTATAGGCCTCTAAAATATCTTTTTCTGAAATTTTTCAAAATTCGCACCGTAATACCCCACGGCCCCGGGAACCTGCCCCGCATGCATATCTAATCTCGATCATGCATCTAAAAATATTTAAACATGCTAAAGAAAAAACGCTAAACGCACGCCGAAAAACGCAGAAAAAGAAAATGGGTCAGGGTCTCATAGCTAATATACAAACACAAGTTGTGCCTCGTCATAGTGGGAGGGTTATTCATCAACCTGATCGGTATATATTCTTGGGAGAGTCTTTTGACAAGATCTCGAAAAAATTAGATACCGAGCCCTATAACTACAATAAAGCACTTCGAGACAAAGATGCTGATCTTTAGCAAAGGGTTAAGAATTCTAAGATAGAATTTATGTATTGCAATCAAGTTTGAAAACTTGTAAAACCACCCGCAGGAATAAAATTCATTGAATGCTAGTGGATCTACAAGTGGAAAAGAGGATTAAATGGGAGGGTTGAAACTCTCAAAGCTAGGTTTGTTGCTAAAGGGTTCACTTAGAAAGAAGTGATCGATTATGAGGAAACCTTTTCGCTGGTAGCAATGGTTAAGTCCATCCAGATTTCCTTATTTATTGCCGCTCATTTCGATTATAAAATCTGGCAAATGGATGTCAAGACACCTTTCCTTAATGAAAGTTAGTGTTGACGAGTGTATCTATATGATACAACTAGACGAATTCATTGCAAAGAGCTAGGAGCACATGTTGTACAAGCTAAGGAGATCCATTTATTGACTTAAGCAGGCATCGAGGTCTTGGAACACTCGGTTTGATCAAGCTATTAAGTCTTACGAATTTATTCAGAGTCTAGATGAGTCCTGTGTGTACAAAAAGCATGACGGAAGCATGGTGATCTCCCTGGTACTTTATGTAGGTAATATCTTGCTCATCAAAAATGATGTGGGGGCATTATCTATGGTTAAAGTATGATTATCTAGACAGTTCGATATGAAGAACTTTAGAGAAGCTTGTCACATCCTTGGGATCAAGCTTGTGCCAGATTAAAAACAAAGGATGTTGGGCCTATCTCAAACAACGTGTATCGATGATATCCTTACTCATTTTAGCATGCAGGATTTCAAGAAAGAGTTTCTCACTTTCAAGCATGGAATCACTCTATCCAATGATCAGTGTCCTAAGACACCTGATGAGATAGAAAAGATGAAGGTAATTTTTTATGCTTTGGCAGTAGAAAGCCTCATGTATGTTATGCTTTTCATTAAACCTGACATCTGCTTTGCTGTTGTCATGGTTAGAATATATTAATCTAATCCAAGGCAGGAGCATTGGACTGCGGTAAAGAATATAATCAAGTACCTGAAAAGAACTAAGGATTATATGTTGGTTTACCAAGCAGACAGTCTAATACCTTTAGGGGTACACAGACTTAGATTTCTAGTCTGACAAAGATTCTTGAAAGTCTACATCAGAATATGTGTTTACTTTAGGAGGTGGAGCTATAAGTTGGAGGATTATCAAACAATCCTACATTGTTGATTCCACCATAGAGGCCGAGTACATGGCAGGTTCTGAAGCAGCTAAAGATGCCGTTTGGCTCAGGAACTTCCTCTTGGATCTAGAGGTGATACCTTCAATTCAGTCGGCTATTATACTTTATTGTGACAAAAACAGAGCGGTTGCAAACTCGAAGGAACCAAGGGTCCGCAAGAAATGCAAGTACATTAAGCGTCAGTATCACCTAATACGAAAAATTGTACAGAGAGATGATGTTGCTGTGATCAAGATTGTATCAGGAGATAACCTTGTAGATCCTTTTACGAATAGATCGCCGGCTAAGACTTTTGATAGGCATGTAGAGGGCATTGGAGTCAGATATATGGCAATATAGTTTTGAGTATAAGTGGGAGATTATTAGGGTTGGTATACTAAAAATCATATTTTTAGTATTTAATATTATTTTTTGATAAACATAATTTTTTATTTTATGAGAATCTTAATGGGCAATGTACATGTATAATTTCTTTAATGTTATGCATGGATGTTCGATATTCTGTATAGAATTTAATCTGGTGTGTAGAGTACAGCTTGCACACAGAAATCAAATTTTAGATTCTTGAAAAATATAAGTTTTATATTCACAGTTTAGATAGAAATGGACATACCATCGGTACGACTATAGCATAGAATTTTAGTAGACCTATCTTGGTTACGGAGAACAAATAATAGCGTCGTCTATTATTCTGACTCCATTTGCTAATATACTTTGTGCGTATTGAACGGGACATTTGGAGTAATTAATTTTTTACTGACTATACAAATTAATTTACACCCCAATGTTATTATGAATAGTGTTTATACTCTTAATCCTGAAATAATTATTAATTTGCGTATATTTATTATTCGTTGTTTTGATTCATTAGAAGATGCGATCTTATATGGGTCTGTATTTTCTGTGAGTTGGATAGCGGTATTATTTATATGATGAATATTAATTATTGTAAAAATTCACGTCCTGAATGATCGGAATTGACGATACCCCCTTAAGAAAGCTTATAAGTTTTGACCGGGCCAAATTTTGCAGGTGGATTTGATTATCTGGCAATCAAATAAGTTAAGCGGACGGATTTAAGGAATATCAAGATGCCGATTAAATTAAATTGTTAGTAATTAAATTTAATTGGCAGGTATCGAGAATCTTAACGTGGGAAGAAATGATAAGCATTAACAACTGGAGCTTAATGCAATAAGGTGTTGAGATTATGGGTCAGAGTGCAATTATAGTCTTTAGTGGTGTGAACTGTAATTTAGTATTTTATGAAAATTATAGAAACCGCTGCTAATTTTCCATAATTGTAGATACTTCAGATACTGCTATGAGATTTTCTTAATTGTAGAAACCGCTGATGAGTGTCTGTGTTCCACTAAAAGTCTTACTCATAATTACTCCACAGGACCCTGTCGTAGCCCTATAATATGCAGGTAGGCTGAACGAGTCTCATAACTTGTCTTTCAAGACTAAAGCTGTCTAGGTTTTGCCAGGTACGCATTCTTGAAAGATTGTAGCTTACCCTACATTCAAGAATCTCATAAGAAAATACAGTAGAAGATCTGATAGAAGCTTAGCTCGGATTTAAATTGTAGTTGAAGATTTGACCGGTAAAAAGGTATTCTTTTAAAATTAACTTTGGATGCACAGATTTTATTTTTTATCATTCGTCATTAGAAGTTTTATCTGGAGCCCATTTTGGGATTTGCCCATCCAGTTAATTTGTTTAGATAATTGTTTGCAAAAATAAAAATTTTGGCAATTTTGCCTCCAACAGCTTCAGCTCGAGAAAACTCCAGAACTCCCCCTGTTTTGAGTTTCAAACCCCTAAAACACATAAAGCTTCACAATTATGCTTCAAATCCCTATTTCCATCCCAACACATTGAGTTTCAAATCTCATAAACACCTTTTATTCAACAAATTTAAAGAAAATCATGGTTAATCGTTTTTCAAAACTCCAATTTTCATAAAACCCAACTTATCCCACACACAAACCTATCAATTTCTCAATCAAGCGTGAAATCAACTAGATTTTACTCACATAAACAAAATATCAACCAAAATCAATGCAAAACATACGAGATAATCTAAATCCTACCTCATATCACCTAAAAACTTGAGATTATTCCAAATTCTCCCTCCTAGGGTTTTGGTCGTGAGAGTTCTTGGCTCTTTGATGCTCTATCTCCATCTCCTTGCTCGAAAGCTTGGATTCCTCCCTTGCTTTCTCTCAATCTAGCTTCAATCTTCAATTTTCATGGTGGAGGGTTAGGGTTTTCATGTGGGATGAGGGTGTCTCTCTCTCTAGGAGAGGAAGAAGAAGAGAAGAGGGAAAGAGAAATGAAAGGGGTCTCACGTGATCTAGTCTAAGGGACTTAGGTTAATAAATATAATCCCTCAACCTTTCTCCAATGTTCAAGAATTGTCTAAATTTATCTCGACAGCCCGCTCGAGCGGTGACCCCTGAAGCTGAATTCTGCGAATTTTCTAAAAACTCAACTCAAACTTCCAGCTTTGCTCACATTTTGATATTTGAATCTTTCCATTAACACACCCACATCAATATTATTCATTACTATGTGTCTCAATTTCACTTTCACATATTATTAATTCAACCGTTAACGAACAAAATTTTATAGCACCCACGCCCAAACTTAATTTTGTCTTCTCACTTAACCAAAAACATAGAAGAACAAATTAAACACATACTGGGTCGTCACAAAGAGGCACTGCACATTGAATTAATGGAGGGGAGAAATGAGGAGGAGCTCAAAAGAGGAGAGCCAACGAAAGACCTGGAAGGTTTTACAGTTGATGACGCCAAATAGGTCAAGGTCTTGAAAACAGGTGTAAAATTAGAGGAAAGTGCAAGGGGGTCACTAAGAGCATTCCTCAAGTTATACAGTGATGTTTTCACTTGGTCTCACCATGACATGCTAGGGATTAACCCGGTGATTGCTGTACACAGGCTCCATGTTGACCCCAAGGCTAAACTAATTAAGCCGAAATAGAGAGTATTCACAGCACAGAGGAGTGAAGCAGTTAGCGAAGAGGTGAGGAAACTCAAGGAAGCTAGTTTCATCAGGGAGGTTACATACCCATAATGGCTCGCCAACATAGTCATGGTAAAGAAAGCCAATGACAAGTGGAGGATGTGTATGGATTTCATAGATCTGACAAAGTGCGCATTTGGAGTCTTATCTGGGAAGTTCTTAGGCTTCGTGGTTAGTCAGTGGGGAATCGAAGCCAACCTAGAGAAGGTTGAGGCAATTTTATAAATGAAGGCCCCAAGCAATGTTAAAGAGGTATAGAGGCTCGCAAGAAGAGTTACTGTTATCAATCGCTTTATTTTTCGAGCAACAGATAAATGCCTCCCTTACGTTAAAACCTTAAAGAAAGCTTTTAGTTCGAATTACGAATGTGAACCGACCTTTAATGAGCTAAAAGGATACTTAGTTGTGCCCCCGTTGCTATCAAGCCCAGTTTCACATGAAGAATTGTGGATATACCTAGTCGTGTCGCAAACAGCCATCAGTTCAGCCTTGGTAAGGGAGGAGCAAGGATAATAGAAGCCATTTTACTTCATCAGCAAGGCTCTTCAAGGGGGAGAAGGGGAAGTAGATACCCACAGATGGAGAAGTTGGCATTTTCCTTGATAATGTCATCCAGAAGGTTACGCCCCTATTTTCAAGCTCACACCATCGCAGCTCTAACTGACTAGCCACTAAGAAAGGTGCTACAAAAATCTGAGATGTTAGGAAGGCCGATGCAATGGTTAATTGAACTTAACCAATTCGACCTCCGATACATGCCCCGTACGGCATACAAATGGTAGATACTAGTAGATTTTATTACAGAGTTCACCCTGGGAGACTCCCAGGAGGCGAAAGATTTTCCAATCGATAATTTAGATCGGGTAAAAGTAAACCAAGAACTAGAAACGTAAGACCAGGGTTGGAACATGCGTGACTCTTGTGTGGTGAACATTAATGGGTCAGCCAAAAAAGACAAAGGCAAAGCAGGAGTAGTGATTACTACCCCCTCAGGAGTTCAGGTCAAGCAGGTGGCACAATTGAACTTTGGCTTGACCAATAACAAGGGAGAATATGAAGCACTAGTCTTCGGTCTCAGAGCAACAACATCATGTAGAGAAAAAAAATTATTGGTCAAGATTGACTCCCAACTAGTAGTACAATAGGTCAATGGCACTTATGAGGTGAGGGGCGATAAGTTGAGAAGGTATAAGGCTCTAGTGGAGAGCATGTGCAAGCAGTTCAACCAAGTAAAGATCCAGTAAATCCCCAGAGAATAGAATTTAAAAGCTGACCAGATCGCCCAAACAGCCTCCTTTGGTTAGGATCATACAGATTAGGGAATCATATTTAACGTGACTGACCAGCCGAGCATAGACTGTCTGCCAAAAGATTAGACCAAAATATTCATGGAGATACAGCAAATGGAATGGGCCAAGACAAATTTAAAATATTTGGAAAGTGGAGAAGTCCCTACAGAAAAAAGTAAGCTAGGAAGCTAAAGTTTCAAGTTGCTAACTATGCCATCTTGGGAGGAATACCATATAGGTAAAGTATGACGAGACTGTACCTGTGTTGCATGTCAAATCAGGAAGCACTTTACATACTTGGAGAGATTGACGAAGTGGTCTACAGAAATCATTCTGGAACGAGATCCCTAGTGGGAGAGGTGGTTAGAGCAGGATATTACTGGCCAACCATGCTTAAGGATACCGAAGAATTTGTGAAAAAATGCAACAAATGCCAACATTTTTCCAGCGCTGTCAGACAACCACTAGTTGAGCTCAATGTGTTGACCAGCCCATGGCCATTCGCTCAATGGGGCCTTGATCTTGTGGGGCTGCTGCCAATGGCTCAGTGGCAGATAAAATTTATAGTAGTCGTCATAGACTACTTTACCAAGTGGGTAGAGGCTGAACCCCTAGCCAAAATCATAGAAAAGAACACCACTCAATTTGTTTAAAAGTCTCTGATCTGCCAATTTCGGATCCCCAAAATCATTGTCATAGATAATGGGAAGCAATTTGACAATGCCAATTTTAGGAGGTTCTGTGGCCAGCTCCGCATCCAAGTGCATTATGCTTCACCTTCCCATACCCAATCAAATGGGAAAATCCAGGCAATGAACATATAACTTTTGAAGATATTAAAGACAAAGTTGGAAGTAGCAAAGGGGCTGTAGCTTGAAGAGTTAACAAACGCCCTTTGGGCGTATCGAACAACAGCATGCACTCCAACCAGTGAAGCTCTCTACGCCCTCGCATATGGTCATGAAGCTATAATTCCTGTCGAGATTGGCTTGACCAGCGCACGAGTTAGTAAGTATGACCACAATTAAAATTATCAAAAGCTAAGGTTAGAGCTCGATTTACTTGAAGAAATCAGAGAAACTGCAACCATGAGAACAGTCGTGTACCAGGATCGGATGAGAAAGTACTACAATTCAAGAGTGAGGGGAAGAAGTTTCAGCTTAGGAGACCTCGTGCTTAGGAAAATCACTTTGTCAACTATAATGACCTGGTTTTTAAGCCTCTAGATTAAGAACATTAAATCAACCGAAACTAGGGTTTCAGATTAGGATTATATCAAGAGTAAGAATTTCGAAGGATTAATCCTAGAATCAGATCTCAGAATTGAAAACCCTAAAGAAGAAAAGATATTTCTTAATCCTAAAATTCCATAAAAAAAAGAAGAATTACAATTTGGTCTAAAAACAATAACAAAATTTCAGAAATGATCCAAAATGAAGATGTACACAAATAACAAGGCTCTAAGTTCAAGGAATAGGAAAGCTAAGTCCTAACTCAATAATAAAGAAGAAAGTATACGCAAAAACTTAATATTCCATAATTTTCAATAATTGTACATTTAACCCTGAACTTTTAGATAATTATATTTTTAGCCCAAAGCACCCAACAATTGGTAAATCCATGATAAGCTACACAACTCTTATGAAAACATCGTAAAATTCTCTCATAATCACTTAAGAAGTCATCAACAATCCTAGTTTCAATAAATTACACGTAAGTCCCTTAATTCTCCCTATCTACACAAAAATCTCCGAGGTAATCCTCATCCCTTCTTTACTACAAACACTAACTGATGAGTAAGTATATAGAAGTACTCGGTTTCAGGTTACAGGATTAGCGACTAAAATTCACAAAGGCTGGAATCTCATAATTGGATTAAGACGGAAAGAAATCCCTAAGATTTAAAGTAAAATCCTATAGAATATAAAATTCTCAAATACTGAATTCTAGACACCGATAATCATAAACAATCATAAAATTATAAGTTAGTTCAAGTGGATAGAGAAATTATGAAAAAGACACAAACTGAACTCAAGTGTAATTTTACATAATCTTTTAATCAAATAAAAACGAAACCCTAAGATACAAGACTTAAGCCCTAAACCCTAGATGACACTTGATATTAAAAAATTCAAAACCCTAAAACCACATAAAATCATAGAATCATAATCATACAACTTGACCCAAGAAAATCATGAATTATAGAAAAGATTAGAAATAGGGCCCAAATACAAATTTAAGCCCAACAATTTAAAATAAGCCCAATTCCAACAAAAGGCCCAAATAAAATTTCAAAGCCCAACTCTTTTAATTAAGCCCAACTAATTTAGCCCAAGAAGAATTATAATTATAACCCATGAATTTAAACTAAAAAAAAAGAAATTTTAAGTATAGCCCAAATATATTAAGGCCAACACATTAGGCCTATGAATATTAAGTCAAGTCCAACAAGAATTTCAATCAAACCCAACAAGAATTTAAACCAAGCCCAACAAAATTAAAACCTTTGGCTCAAATTTTGACCCAATAACTTAATTAATTAAATTTTGAATTAAAATAATACAAAATAACAGAACAAGCAAAATGACAAAAATACTCTTGCATGACCAATTGTAGAGAGTGTTCACCAACTGTCACCACTTCACTTTTTAATGCAAAAAAAATCTTATAATGAAATACTTAAAAAAAAAATAAATTAATTGTAGTCAAATCAAAATTAAAAAGTTAAATAATATATATATGTATATATTAAAATATGGAAAAGTAAGTTAGGAAGAATAAGAATACTACAATATTAAATCAAATCAAGTAAAACCTAGTACACAAAAATTTAAATTTAAGTCAAATTGACACATTGTTGTAAAATAGCTTCATTTAGCCAAATTCTCAACACATAAATAATCAAATGGTGCCAAAATGATTATAAATCACTAATATAATATATTAATGATAATATAAATAAATTGTATCAATTTCATAGAAAAGGTACCCAAAATTATACATTAAGTTAATTTTTGGATATTTTCCTTAACAATGTAATATAAATACATCACAAAACTTTCAATATTTTAATAGCAAATCACCAAAATCAGATTTGGAGCCCAAAAATCTACCATATATCCTCCAACAAAAATACACTCCCCCATCACACCACCTCCCATGCAACCAATAGAAGAGGTTTAAGTCTTATACTACCACCCACCACTATCACGGCCACCCACTAGCTCTCCTTTAATAAATTGAACCACTACCCACCACCATGACTGAAATTCACTCTCCATGTCTCTAAAATTCTTAAGAAAAAAAAAATCTCCTAACTGTTGAAGAAGAAGAAGGATGAAGAAGAAGGAGAATCAAGAGGAGGAAGGAAGGAGGGCCTTAAAACTAAGTCCTAACCTTCTTCTTTAACCTTAGGATCCAATCTCCAAGTAAGTAACTCTATAATCCTCTCTCTTAACCCCTTTCAAATCTGTCACAAACTCCCCTCACCTCATGCTTACACTATAAATCAAGAACAAGAACTAAAATACATGAAAAAGTTATCATAGTTGGGATTTATGGACTGCTCTGAAAATTTTGTGATTTGTTATGTGGTTGGATGCTATTATTTTTGAGTTTTGTGGCTTATATATGTTTTAGAGTTTAGATATATAGGTGTATAACATATGCATGCAAAGAAAATGGATCAAAACATGACATGCAAACTGCTAGATGACTAGAACATGAATAGGCCTAAAATTTAAGGTTTTTGAGCTCTCTGTCTCGATTTTTGAAATAGCATAACTAAATATAAAAAAATGATCTGAGTGCGTTCTTTGTGTCCAGACTTAGGTTGTTATGGTATCTTTCACCAAAATTTGTTTGAAGTGATTTGAGTGAGTAGAACGCGAGATATAGCATTTATACCAAAATGTGTCAATTTCAGACCAGTAGGTATTGCAGACCTAAAAACCTCACTTTCAAATATGAACTGAGCTTAGGTCAAAATATAAAAGTTGTAGATAACATCTATACCTAGTTGCCCACCAAACATGAGCCTATGATATTGAGTTTTGATAAGTATAATAGCCTCTAAAAATCTGAGTTTCTGTTTAGTGAATAGCAGAACCCTCTGCCACATCTTTTTGAGCAACCCAAACCATCTATTTTTAGTGACCATCTTCAAAAGTGGTTTTCATAACATATTAATCTAGTTTTTGTTCAAAAATCAGATTTAAAAACCCCTAGATGATCCCGAAACCATTTTTAAACTTGTTGTTAAAAATTGATTCTGCTGTGTATTTAATACCGCGTGAACACATTTTATAAAATGGCTTATTTCTCCAATGTTTCCCAAACAACTACCCTAAGAACTATTCATAAGACTTGTAGGGGACATATTGAACTAAAACATATCCAAACATTAACTCAGTAGAGCCTAAATTGATGCCCCCAAACTGAGACCAACTGAGACCCTTTTTCTATAATTTTTCTGCACAGTACCTCAAAACTCTATTGTACTTTTTGAGTTGATGATTAAAAGTTAACAAGTGACTTAATAAGAGTATGTTGGAGCATGCCCTTGTTATGTGACTAGCATTGTATATTTTAACTAATTTGAATTGCGTGAAAAATTGTTTAATATGATTATATGATGATTAGATACCAGGCCATGAAATTAGAATCATGATTTGAGAATTATATCCTATGCTTTAAATGGTTGTATTTAGCGCTTGAGAAACTTGTACATTGTCATGATAGCATTATGCCATGCTTAGGCAGTTGTATTTTGAGATACATTTTAAACCATTGTGAGCATTGTTACATTTGCACTCATAGCATGTTGGAGTCTACCGTGTATGTATTGTTGTGGGTTTGGAAAGGTTGGAGTCATCGTTTCCACAGTTCTAAGTTTTGGGCGTTCCTGATTGCCGAGTTATGAATTGTTTTGGGATGTATTTCCTGTAAACACCCTGGGTGCATCCCTAGTATACGAAATTTGATTATGATGGAAATTGTTATGAAGAAAATTATTGGGCACTATGGGTTCATCGCTAGCATTCTGAGTTTTGTATCTTAGACTTTGGATTGATACTGGCGAATGCATCATGCTTTTTAAGGTGGGTGACGTTGGTATTTCCCTTTTGTGGCATTGGGCCCCACGCCGTTGTAATTGAATAAAACAGTTGAGGTATGTAACCGGCCGAAGTAATTATTACTCACAACGAGGAGTTTTGGTGATGGCTTTAGTGTGCAATTTGTCTAGAAAGTTTGTTCCGTAGAATTTTTGGGGTGGAGTTCGCTATCAGTTGTGTAGTTGGGAGTTAGGAGTTGGGTTGTGGTCATATACATCTCATACATTTGCATTGCACTCCATATATATTGATTTCATACTTAGTTCTTCTCTGATAATGATATGCTCAATCTATATAACTGTGGGTTTAGTGGATTATGCGTGAGTTAACCAGGTAGGATTTTAGAGTTTACTTTTGAGTTTCGGCTGACGATGTTTACGCCATAGGTGAAGGGCAAGAATTAACGAAAGGGGGATTTCGCAAAGAGTTTGAGTATTTGGAAGAAGAAGGGTACGAGGAGCCGCAAGGGTTCAACATTGCTCCTAGGGAGTAGTAGACTACCACTTTTTGTTTTCTTTTATCTTTAACTTTTGATCCAAGATATTATGCTTCATTACTGATGGATAACTTTAGTACTTACACTTATTCTAATGTTTTGCCAGACATTAAGCTCTATTTATGCAATTAAGTACTTTATTTATCTACGAATGAATCGGTAGAATAATCTTAATTATGTAGTTATATATATCTTTAATGTTCCAAAAAATCGGGGCGTTACATCAACTGAGGATCCAAATGAGGGAAAATTGGGACCGACTTGGGAAGGAACCTACATTGTGAAAGCACACCAAGGAAAGGGAGCATATCAACTTCAAACAATGGAAGAGATAGAACTACGACACCCCTAGAATGCAGAGCATATCAACTTTATGTGGTTAGAGATCAGTTGGGAGAACTCCTCAGAAGTTTTGAACTGATCCACAATAGTTGCACGATCAGTGTTGACGGAGGCCTCCAGTGCTATGTATTTTGTTTGCTGCTCAGCCAACTGCAACTCCAGTGTAGAGATCCTCTCTTGAAGCTTCTCTATCTGGATGGTCATCTCATCCTTACTTTCAGATGCCCCTCTAACAAGGACTTCGCCCTCTCCAAGTCAGCTTCGATTACAGATAGCCTCATCTGATCAGCCTTTTGACTCTCAATCTCCCCCATCAGGTTACAGATCATTAGACGAGCAGCCTTCAGCATCTTCTCATCAGTAAGATGAGAGTACTCGTTCCTCGCCATCCAGAGGGCCTTGTAATGACCCATAGTAATTGACTGCAAAATAAAGAGTTGTTAAGAGTTTCCTTTAAAAAGGGGGGTGGGGGGGGGAGGGGGAGGGGGAAGTATAGTGGCGGCGATGGAGATGGAAGAGAACATACCTTGGTAGTCTCCTCATGGTACCCTCATCCCAGTTCAGTGATGGTCAGACGGTTCAGCCCCACCGATCAGTGGGGAGGACCGCCTCCTCAATTAGTTTTAGACCAACTCTTCCATCAATGAATATTGATGGAGTAGCCCTTTCCTGATCAGCTGCTGTGGAAGGGCAGCTGCTTGTCATTTCTTTCCTATTCTCTGCCTTTTGGCCTTTAGTCCTCCCCGAATAAGAACCCAGCTCACTACTCTTTTCAGTGAGCTCAATGTTTTCTTTTCTCTCCCCCTTCTTAAGAGAAGCCCCTCACTCCTTCAGTTGGATTTCATCATAGTGGTAGGGGTAGAGCTTGGGACGTACTCCTTGAAAGTAGAGACGTTAAGGTCTTTTTAACAGGCTATCATGATACATGGTTTCTTGGGAGGAGGAGGAGGAACATGCATATTCCCCTGGGACGTAGCTCTTTTCTCTTTCAACTTCTTCAAAGCCTCCTTATTAGCCGTGTTCATTGTGTCTGTACAGGAAAGAAATAGTTACAGTCAATAATCGCAGAGTAGAAGAGCAAAAAGCTATCCATTAATCAGTACAACACTTCACCTTCATCCTTAAAAATTTTAATAGCATCGGTAGTACAAAATAAATTTAAAGCATCAAAGGAGGGCTTAGGCCCAAAGAGGTACTCACTTAGGCTCTTTGGGGTGACAAGAGTATACCAGTCCCTGTTCTCAAAGGACTGAGCAAGTGTGACCTACTTTTTCTCCTCGTTAGAGATAGTCAAGTTTTTTTCTCGGCCTAACGCGAAAGGACCCCACAAATAAAAATCAAAGAAATGAAGGAACGAAAACTATGGGTTGAAAGATCAGTAGTAAGAGGAGCAAAACAGAGTAAGTTTGTGGTGCTAACCATCTTTGTGAAGAGTAGCCCACTATTAGAGGTAAAACTGTCAAGATCATTATTTTTGCAAACGATTTTGGGTAAACAATTAACCGGATGGGCAAATGCCGAAACGGGCTCCAGATAAAACTTTCGACATTGAACATTCAAAATTAAAACCCGTGCAACCAAAGTTAGTTTAGAAGAATACCTTTTACCGGTCAAATCTTTAACTACGTTTTTTATTTCGAGTTGAAGCTCTTGTAAGACCTTCTACTATATTCCCTTATGCGATTCTCGAACGTAGTGTAGGCTATGAACTATCAAGAACTTGTATCGGCAAAACCTGGACAGCTTTTATCTTGAAGACAAGTTATGAAACTGGCTCAGCCTACCAGCATATTTATAAAGCTACAGTAGGGACTTATGGAGTAATTATGAGTAAGACTTCTAGTGGAACACAGACACCTATCAGCGATTTTTGCAATTAAGTAAACCTCATAGCGGTATCTGCAATTATGAAAAACTAGCAGCAGATTCTGTAATTTTTATAAAATACTGAATTGTAGTTCACAGGACTAAAAAATTATAATTGCACTCTGACCTATAATCTCAAGACCTTCTTGTATTGAGCTCCTGTTATTAAATGCTTAACATTTCTCACTACGTTACGATTTTCGATACCCGCTAACTAAATTTAATTACTGACAATTTAATTTAATCGGTATCTTGAAATTCCTTAAGTCCTTTCACTTAACTTATTTGATCGTCGGATAATCAAATCCACCTACAGTGTTTGGCTTGGTCAAAACTTATAAGTTTTCTTAAAGGGGTATTGTCAATCCCGATCTTTCGGGATAAAGATTTCGTTAATAATTAATATTTACTATATAAATAATATCGCTATCCAATTCACCGGGAATATAGACCCATATAAGATCGCACCGTCTAATGAACCAAAACAACGAATATTAAATATATACAAATTAATAATTACTTCAGAATTAAGAGTATAAGCACTATTTATAAAAATCTTGGGCTGTGAATTAATTTATATAGTCAGTATAAAATTAATTACCCCAATGTGTGTAACACCCTGGTCCGGACCCTAGTTGTAACAACTCGGACAGCAACTACCCCTAAACATTGAGGACAAGGTGTTTTCTAGGATTGAATTTTTTTTTTTTGATAGGATTATCAATAAGACTTGGGTGCATAAGTGTTACCGACGAACGACACTTGACAGTACCGTTGAGGAATGATACACAAAGAACTTCAAGTAGGTACAAAATTTAACAGAAAAACTTGGTGGTAAACGAGAAGGGAACTTATAAGGATGGGGTTGCGGGGTTCTAACGGTAGTTTCTGCAAAACTTAGGCTACTCCGAGTGCCTTATCATCTAGGGGTTAGTCGACTTGTCGGTGTTTTAATCGTCTATCAACCATCCCAAGAGAGTTTTGAGATTAGGGGGTTATCTCAATTCTTAATTGTTTTCATGTTTTGGGATCTCGTGGAACTTAGTTTGAGATTATGAGATAGCTTATAATTATGAGATAGTTTATAATGAATTTAACAACGAACACTTGCATTTCATTCAAACACCTAACTGGTACAAGGTTCTTAAAAAGTTCACATAGCATTTACACAACCTTCAATCAAAAAGAAAAGCACAATGCCTAGCGTATTGAAGCCTAAACAAATAAATACGGACAGAAGTAACTGACAATTGTCTCGCGTTCCCAAGCTACTTCGTAAATGATGTAGCAGCGCCACCGCACTTCCACATGCCAGAAGCTCTCTGGCCCTATATGAGCCCTGTTGATTATGACAACTGGTATCTTCTGGTACGTTTTCGAACTATTAAAGTCGATTATCGGGTTGTGTGGGTTGATAATTCCTCTCCTTTCCCTTGGCTTCTGTGTCTGCATCCACTTTGCATCCATCCAGTCCCCCAATAGCCTTTTGAATCCCAGTGGTACCTTCAGATGGTAGGTGGTTTCATCACATCTCTCCAATACCCTTAGCGGACCCATGTATCTCGAAAAAAAGACTCGGGCCTTTTCCACTTCCACAATTTTTTGGGGAACACTCTCGCATACACTCGTTCTCCGATACGATAGTCTTTGCAGTAGTCCTGGCGGCTCCAGTAGATTACTGCATCCATTGCTTCATCGTTATTTGGCTCTGGTGGTGGCGCCTCTAGAGGATTATAGAAGAAGGTGATGGCTCGCTCCTCATTCTCGTCATCGTCCTCAAGTCCCTCCTCATCGTTTGCTTCGAAGTCTACTTTGTCCCTTACTACATCAGGTTTCTCGTTTGCTCCTACTTCCTTGACCTCTTCCTCTCCCTACGCTAGCCACTCGTTCGGAAACATCCCTGCTAACGAAAACACGTCTACTAGGTCTTGCTCTTCAGCTGGTTCTTCCTCGGGGTCTGAGTCCTCTGGTTTCGATGCTGCCCATGGTTCCCCGGCTGGTTCTGCATCGAACGCCATCCAAAAGAAAGAAAGATAGAGAAAATTCTAAGGAAAAGATTTTAAGTTGTTGAAATTATACGTGATAACTTAGTAGTACAGACATTCTACAGAGTTTCTACGCCACAGAACTCCCAGTCTCCCATTTCCCAAGGCCTGAAGGTTCACTAAACCTAGGCTCTGATACCAACTATGACACCCCGTTTTCTGGGCATGTCGGGACACATGTAGCTATAAATAAGGGACATATTCTAGGCGAACATTCATAATTATATATAATAATGAATACATCATTAATGGTTCATAATTTGTTCCAAATGCTTAATGATTGCAGTGATCCAAAAATTTTAACGAAAGTTACATCATGTTCGTGGGAAATTGAACAAAAAATCCAAAAAGTTGACATCCTACGTCTTCAAGCTGCATCGTTAGGGTTAACCGGCTACTGCCACTCTCCCCTTCTTCGTAGCCTTCTTCCTCAGCGAACACCTTCCTAAAAAGGTCATTCTTCTTTACCTGTGGCACGAATGCCATGAGTCGGAGCCCAGAAGCAAATTTCCTAAACTGTCTAACAAACTCACAACCAAATATCCTACAACACATATCATATAATACCCAATACAATTTTAAGGCCAATTAGACAAACAATTTAACGTTTTTAACGGGGTAAGCATATGTAAGAACAATTGTGCAAGTGCTGATGCAGATGAATGATATGCAGTTACCCAACCCAATTATAAATCAACCAATCAAATTTTGAGTAACACCATTACGTTCCAGTACGTTAAGCTCCCGTACACCAACGTTCCCGATCACGACAACGTATAGCGGACGTTCGGCTCAAGACGTGGCACAGCTCAGGACATAACACGGCTCTGGAAGTATATAACCCAAAGTCAATCATACCCAACATGATAATCCGAATAGCACCATTACGTTCCCGTACGTTAAGCTCCCGTACATCAGCGTTCCTGATCACTGCGACATATAGCGGCAGTTCGGCTCAAGACGTGATACGGCTCAGGATATAACACGGCTCAGGGCGTTCATGGCCCGAAGGTAAATCAAGCTGACATAGTAATTTGAATGGCACCATTGCGTTCCCGTATGTTATGTTCCCGTTCGTCAGCGTTCTCGATCACTGCGGCATCTAGCGGCTGTTCGGCTCAAGACGTGATACGGCTCAGGACGTAACACGGCTCAGGACGCACATGGCCCAAAGTTTACATATCATTATAATAACCCAAATGGTATCACTACGTTCCTGAACGTTATGTTCCCGTTCATCAGCGTTCCCGATCACAGCAGCGTGTAGCGGCTGTTCGGATCAAGACGTGATACGGCTCAGGACGTAACACGGCTCAAGACGTATATGGCCCATTGTCAACACCCCCATCAACAAGG
>JAULJZ010178048.1:2409-20010 GCA_032270985.1 Heliamphora pulchella
ATTTTAATTAAAGTCCTGACGAGTCCTGTGTGTACAAGAAGTGTCATGGAAGCATGGTGGTATTTCTAGTACTTTATGTGGATGATATCTTGCTTATCGAAAATGATGTGGGGGTGTTATTTTTAGTGAAGGTTTGGTTATCCAACTAGTTTGATATAAAATACTTGGGAGAATCCGGCCACATTCTCAAGATCAAGCTTGTGCGAGATCAAAAACAGAGGATGTTGGGCTTATCACAAGCTACTTATATCGATACAGTCCTTGCTCGTTTTAGTATGCAGAATTCCAAGAAAGGGTTTCTCTATTTCAGGCATAGAATCACTCAATCCAAGGATCAATGTCTTAAGACACCTAATGAGGTGGAGAAGTTAAAGGCAATTTCTTATACTTTGATAGTAGGAAGCCACATGTATGATATGCTTTGCACTAGACCCGACATTTGTTTTGTCGTTGGCGTGGTTAGTAAATATTAGTCTAATCTGGGGTAGAAGCATTGGATAGCAGTAAAACATATAATTAAGTACCTGAAAAGAACTAGGGATTATATATTAGTTTACCAGGCAGATGGTCTAGTATCTTTGGGGTACGCAGACTCGGATATTCAGTCACATAAGGATTCTTGAAAACTTACCTCGGGATATATGTTTACCTTGGAGGTAGAATACATCAAGAGTAAATATCACATGATATAAGAGATCGTATAGAGTGGTGATGTAGCCATGGCCAAGATTGCATCAGGAGAAGACCTTATAGATCATTTTACAAAGAGCATACCGGTTAAGACTTTTGACAGTCATGTAGAGGATGTGGAAATCAAATGTATGGCAACATGATTTTGAGAATAAGTGAGAGATTATTAGGGTTGTATACTAAAAATCACAATTTTAGTTTTAGAATTTTATTTTATTTTTTTAATAAAATTAGTTTTTTTATTTTATGAGAATCTTAATTAGCAATTTATTCGTTTTATTATTTATTTAATATCACGCATGAATGTCTTTTATTTTACATCGTATTTAATCTGGTGTGTAGAGTTTGGCTTGCACACGGAAGACCAGATTAAAGGTTCTTGTGGAATATAAGTTTTTGGTTCACAATTTAGATGGAATTAGATAAACCATCGATACGACTGTAGTACAGAATTTTAGTAGACCTGTCTTGGTTACAGGGAATAGATAATAGTGTCGTCTATTGTTCCAACTCACTGTGCTAGTACACTTTGTGTGTATTGGACAGGATCACGTTGGGTAATTAATTTTATACTGACTTTATAAATTAATTTACACCCTATGTTATTATGATTGCTTATGCTCTTAATCCTAAAATAATTATTATTTGCGTATATTTAATATTTGTTGTTTTGATTCATTAGAGGGTGCGATCTTGTATAGGTCTATAATCATGGTGAGTTGGATAACGATATTAATTATATGGTGAATATTAATTATTAACGAAATCTATGTCCCGAAAAATCGATATTGACGATACCCCCTTAAGAAAGCTTATAAGTTTTAATCGAGCCAAACTCTGCAGGTGGAACTAATTATCCGGTAGTCAAATAAGTTAAGCGGAAGGTCTTAAGGAATTTTTTAAAAAGCCGGTTAAATATAATTGTCAGTAATTTAATTTAATCGGCAGGTATCGAGAATCTTAACGTGGGAGAATAAATAAGCATTTAATAATAGGAGCTCGAATATTCGGTTTTGAGAATATGATTGGGAGTCCAATTATAATTCTTTAGTAGATTTAATTATTATTAATGTTTTTATGAAATTGCATCTGGGTTGAGATTTGTTTTCATAATTATATTGGAAACCTAAGTCATATTTACTCTACAGGTCTCTACTGTAGCCTATTTATATGCTGTTATAAAACCTGATGCAAAATTCATAATATTCAGTCAGTGATTAGGTGGCTATGGTTTCCATGTTATTTGAAAATCTTAAGCCTAATCAAGAAGGTTTTGAAAACACGATAGATCAATGCCCACACTTTATTTGTATTTAGCATTCAAAAATATAGCAGAAGACTTGTGTCAGAGTTTTGACTAAAAGTCAAAAATTGTAGTGGATCGTTGACTTAAAAATGTTGCAGCAACTGAAATCATCCAATTAGATTTCAAAAGGTATAATCATAAAACTAACTTTGGGAGTATTACCAGATTTTATTTTGATTGTTCGATATCAAAAGTTTTAATTTGGAGCCTGTTTCGGTGTTTGCCCGTCCGAATATTTTTTTGACTAAAATTAGAGACATAATGTTAAGATCTTAACAGTTTGCCCCAACAAAAATGGCCCTTTTCCCAATTGAGCACAAGATTCATCTCCATAGATCGTTTGAGTACTTTTGTCAAATCTTGGAGACAATCTTCAAATGAGGACCAAAAAACTGAGAAGTCATCTATGAAAACTTCTAGAAATTTCTCGACCATGTCGAAGAAGATAGCCATCATGCACCTTTAGAAAGTCGCTGGTGCATTACACAAACCACAAACCAAATGGCATACGCCAGTAGGTGAATGTGCCAAATGGATAGGTGAAGGTCGTCTTCTCCAAGTCTTTGGGGTAAATGGGTACCTGGTTATACCCAGAACAATCATCTAGGAAGCAAAAGAAACTTTGACCCGCTAGACGTTCAACTTACGATAATCAACACATACCCGCCATCCTGTCGTGGTGCAAGTGAGTATTAACTCTCCTTTGTCATTTTGCACGATCGTGAGCTCAAATTTCTTAGGAACGACTTGGGTTGGGCTCACCCACTTACTGTTAGAGATGCGGTAAATGATACCCACATCGAGTAATTTTACAACCTCTTTTAGAACAACCTCTTTCATGTTTGGGTTGAGTCTCCACTGCATTTCTCGAGTTGGTTTTGCATAATCTTCACAGTAGATGTGATTCATGCAGATGGAGGGGTCAATCCCTTTCAAGTTGGCGACTGACCACCCTATGACTTCTTTATGGTTTTTCAAAACCTCGACAAGTTGAGTCTCCTGGTCGGGAGTCAAATTAGAGGCAATGATGGTAGGTAAGGTGTTATTGGGCCCTAGGAATACATATTTGAGCAAAACTGGGAGTGGCTTTAGCTCAAGGTCTGGTGGGGAATCTATAGAGGGCAAAAAAGGGATGGTGGATAGTGGTGGCAGGGGATCCAATCGAGACCTCCATGGTGGAGTGTCAAGAGAGGCAGCAGACTCGGGAAGGGAATTGACCTCACTCATAGACTGCTCGACATCGAACGTGTCAGCTCCAAAGTGTGCCAAACACGTCTCTAAAGGGTCGTTACCGAATATATAGAGTAGCATTGATTCTGTGGCCTCTTTGACCACGTCAACAGCGAAACAGTCGGAGTTCTGAGAGAGCTACTGAGAGGAATGAAAGATGTTCAAGCATAATTTCATATTTCTAAAAGAGACATCCATCACTCTTGTTTAGCAATTAATACATGTGCTGGCCGTGGCCAAGAAAGGTATGTCGAGGCTGATAGGTGTTTGTCGTCTAAGCAGTAGGTCGGGTTTGGTGTCGAGGACAATGAAGTTGACAGGGAAAAGGAACTTGTCAACTTTGACAAGTACGTCCTCCATAACTTCGTGAGGTACTTTAATGGACCGATCGTGTCACGCCCCAAAATACGGCACATGTGAACCACCCTAAAAAAACTCAGTTTGAGATACTAAGATCCATCAAAACAACCTAAACCCAATTAGGTCCCAGAATATAAACGAAAGTAAACTTAAAACCTTTGAAAAATGCACATCCAAGGGTTTATTTTATGTAAAAAGAGACCCAAAAGAATAAGATCGAGGTCCCCAGGAGCCAAGGTTTAAAAACAAAACAATCAAATTTTTTAATTTTTACTCAAACAGCTCGAGCAGTCATTGCCTGCATGCTACTTGACTACGCACGTCACAAAACAATTTTCCTTCCTTAAAATCATGAGCTTTCATATAATCCACTAACACCCAACAGTTCAATAATCATACATAACACGTTACGTTCCAACTAGGTTTCCACAACCTTCGATGTTTTCCATACACTTTGCACTCTTTTACGGCCTTTTACAGAGGGACAAGTACTAACCCAATTATGTAAATTCTTTACGGACTTTCACCGCATGACCAACTTCAGCCCCAATTATGCAACCCTTTACGGTGTTTCACCACAGAACAAGTACCTGCCCAATTAAACAATTCTTTACAATCTTTCACTGCAGGAGCAATTGAATTCCAATTTCACACACATAGTTGCTATACATTTAGAGAGGTACGCAGCCATACAAAAACATTTAGAGGCACTTATTCATCAACCACACGTTGAAACCACAGCTCAACCCCAAGGGTTAGCTCCAAACCTCCCAAAACTATGTTTTCACAACATATACATAAAATCCTTTCGATTTTTAAAACTCATCCTTTTGAAAATCACGTACACATACATCCACCAACTTTGTAATAAACTATACATTAACCGAACATGATTTTTATCCAACCAAACACGATTTAAATACGAAGTTCGACATTTATAGCATTTTAAAACAAAAAATACATATAATCACATGTAACACGCTTTTAAAGCAAGATAGTCTAGAATCATACTATAGAAAGTTAAAAACTCAAAACTTTAAACATCGGTAAAAAAAACTAAAGTCGCCAAAACGAGATTCCATTCGGATGAATGCGAAGCCCATGGCGAGGATATCAACGATCGACTCTTGTAAGGCCGAGAACAGAGTTCGAACTATGCCAAAAGCTAGAGAGAAGGCTAAGGGTTTGGTTTTTCTTTCAAAAGAGAGAGGAAGAAGCTTGCTCAATAAGATTTGGTTCAAAAATCAAGGCCATGAGCTAGAACTTACACAACCCATGCAGACAGATTGCTCGAACGATCTAAGGACCGATCGCAAGGTCCTGGCTAAGAAAAAAATGACTTTCTACCATAACGCCCAACAAGGCCGAGATTGAAACCCACATGCACATCTAAGCCAACACATGCATAAAACATATAAAAACATATTTTTCTATAATGATTAAAACAATAATCAACACGCCACATATATACCTTACAAAAACAAAAATAATTGGGTCTCACAGATTGGCTAGTTGAAGCGTGACCAGCGTCAGTTTGAGCTCACCAAACCCAAATTGCTCATATACGGAGTAGGAGAGGAGGTTGACACTAGCTCCTAAGTCGAGAAGGGCACGATCAATCGAGTGATCGCCGATGACACATGATATGGTAGGAGTGCTCGGGTTTTTGAGTTTAGGGATGGTGTCATGTCTTATGACAGTACTAACCTGCTCAGTGAGAAGGACTTTCTTCAGAATGTTTGTCCTTGATTTACACTTTTGGGTATAGAGATCCTTTAAAAAATTAGCATAAGAAGGAACTTGCTTTATGGCGTCAAGGAGTGGCAGGTTGATTTTTACTTGCTTGAAAAGATCGAGTATATCATCAATCGCGGCTCCCTTTTTATCGAAAGGTGGTAGCATATCAAGGCGAGTGGGAAATGGAGCCCAAAGTTCAAAAGGAGGAGGGACTAGAGCCATCAATGGCTCATGAGAGGATGCAGAAGGAGGTGTTCTATCAGCTGGTGCTGATGGTGGGTGAGATGAGGAAAGAGGGTCGGTCTTAGAGCCATCAGATGATTCCGTGTCACGAAGGACTATGGGTGGTGGAGGCTTCTCGGGACGAGTCTCAAGCTCTCGTCCATTCCTCAAGATAATGACTACCTATGCCTACTCATGGAAATCACTACTAGAAGCTGGCATACTTTCTACAGCAAACTGACTCTTAGGGTTGGCTACTGGTTGACTGGGGAGTTTTCTGTCTTCACGGCGGCAACTAGCTGGCCTATTTGTATTTCTAGCTTTCCTAGACTAAGAATGAGAACTCAAAAGTTGGGTCCTCGTATCCAATTCTTCCAGGACTTTTAGGAACTTGTCTTTTGTCATGCCCCGAAACATGGGTCACAAGAGAAGTCCAAGAACACCCGTTTTGGGATGCCACGATCCACCAAAATCGCCCACACACAAACGGGTCAAAAATCGTAATGCCAAAACGAGGCCAAAACCTTTACAAAACGTACTACCAAGGGTTTATTCAATATAACTGCCCACAAGGGTAAGGTCACGGTTCCCAAGAGCCAAGCTTTAAAGCAAAATGACCAAATTTTTTTTTTCAAAATCTACTCAAACCGCTCGAGCGATTCCTACCAGGACACTATTTTTCTCACCGCTTGCAAAACAACGGAGAGATTGTTTTGACCGCTCGATAAACCGCTCGAGTGGTTCGTCGAGCGGTCCAGCTCTGGACCAACTTTTCAAAATGCAGTTTTTCCCTTCCCAACACTTAATCATTTTCCACATTTTTTGAAAGCTCACAAGGTAAACCATGCCAAAGAAAACCCACCCAAATGAAGTTCTAAAATACTCCCTCAAGACATAAGCATTTATAGAAAGGATAAAACCACACAAAAGCAAAAAATAACAACCAATCCGAGGTCTCACTCTCAAGATAATAAGACATATATGCGTTTGATATAATCGCTACTAGGCTTACAACACTTGGTTCCTAAACCAAAACGTACAAATCAATACATAATCCAAAAATAAAAGGGAGACTAATAACGATCTTTCGCCACTTTCGGCTCCACTAGTTCATCCCGCGTGATCAAAAGCACCTGAAAAAAGTTTTCAAATCCTACATCATGAGCCGAAGCCCAATGGGAAAAAGACTAACATGAAATAAAAGCCAAACATGCTGATGCAATTATATATGAATATTTTGACTCACACGAGTCTCAAAAACAGTTTTACATAACTCATAATATTTCACACGTATTACATGCATCATTACGGGCTTTCACCAAGAGACCAAAATTTGCCCTAATTAATGCATGTTTACGAGCTTTCACTGAGGGACCAAAATCCTCCCCAACTAATGCATCTTTAAACCAGAGTTTGCATGCTCTCAACCATGTACAAATATCACGTTTTACATAGCAACGTCATCCATCTAGTCATGGAGACCAACGAATGTTAAAACAAGGCTCAACCCCAAGGGTTAGCTCCATACCTCCACATTTAGGTTTTCGCAACCATTTGCATAAATCTTTTCAATTTTCAAAACTTGCCTTTTTGAAAATCACGGACATATAAACGTCCACTAAATTCGAAAATAAACTATAAAAACATTTTCGAAGCCTTTTTGTCCAACTAAACATGGTTCAAGCAGATAAGTCAACCATTCATGAAATTTTAAAATGGTAAAAACGCATAAAGTTTCTACGTAGCACCACTTTACGATATGAGAGTCTAGGATCCTACCTCGTTGAGTTAAAAACTCGATACTTAAAACTCCAACGAAAAACGAACAACATCAAAATGAGATTCTATTCGAATGAACGCGAATCCCTCGGCAAGGAGAACAAGAATCCGCTATCCAATTGCTAAAAACCAAGCCCGGACCCTCTAAAAAGCTAGAGAGAAGATGGAGGTTTTGAGTAGAAGAAGCGAAACTTAGCTAGCAAGTTTCATCTCCAAAAAAATATAGCCAAGAGTTGGTATTTGTAGGGCCCACACAGAAAGACCCAATCGAGCGGTCTCGCCAGAAAAGAAAATTTTAACTTGCTCCATAATGTCCAACAGCTATGGGATTCAACCCCACATGCATTTCTAAGCTATCACATGCATAGCACACATAGAGACATGCTTTCATATAATGATTAAAAATAATTATCATCACATCGAATAAACATTATTAAATTAGAACGAAATCGGGTTTCACAACTCTACCCCCTTAAAGGAATTTCATCCCCAAAATTGAAATTCGCTACAAGGTCAAAAAGGAAATAACTTCGTCGATCGCAATCGATATAAGCACAATAGGTGGTTAGCCAATGCATTCCTAGGATGATATCAAACGTGGTCATGTCGAGAATGATGAAATCAAACTCTAAACAACGGCTAGCAACCTCTAACTCACAGGATCTACAAACTTATCTCAACACCACATTCTCACCGACCAGGGTCTCTACACATAGTGTACTACCCAAGGAGTCCATCTACAACCCCGAAGCAGATGCAAAAGCAAATGAAATAAAGGAATGCGATGCTCCTGTGTCGATAAGAACACTGACCCATGATCTGCACACTAAGAAAGTACCTCTGATCACTGAAGTAATAGCTGCAGCATTAGGCACAACTGGTGCCTTGGAAGAGCTAAGGTCTATAAGGGCGTACACTCTGCCTTGTGGTGCTCTAGTCTGTTTACCATAGCCCTAAACTGTCGACTGCTGCACTGACTGTGGAAAAACACCTCCATCCATAACCATGGAAGTCTGAACTACTGGGTGTTGCTGTCGGTAGTTTGGTTAACCTTACGCAAATGGAATAACTAGTGCGCCTACCGTGCTCGGCACACTGCCTCTTTGAGGGTAGTTCCTACGAATATGTCCGAACTGGCCACATCCAAAACAAACTGGCAGCTCCCTCCCCTACGACTGAACTGGTATTGAACTCTAGGACCACCTCAACTGTAGGCAATCCACCATACGATGCACTAGCTGCTTGCACCAGAAGCAAATGAGCTCCTCCTGCTCTGGCCTCCCAGATGAAGCAACTGATGGTGCTAGTGCTGAAAAACTGCAGTCGTGATCCAGATGAATGAAAACTAGGGTCAAAGGACCTCTACCTCTTATTAGAGCGCCCACCAGACTGAGCCTCTACTACACGCTGTGGTGCCCTAACCTCCCTAGGTCTACGAGTCTCATTCAAAGGGTTCTCAATCATAGCTGCCGACTCTACCATCTCTGTAAAAACACAGCCTCAATCCTTCCACTTGCTCCCTGATTGCAGGCCTCAAACCCCTTTCAAACCTCCTCGAACGTAGCTCATCTGACCCCACCAATTCCTATGCAAAGTGGGACAAACTAGTAAATCTAGCTTCGTACTGCACAATACTCGTCATCCCCTGAGTGAAAGTATAGAACTCGTCTTTGTATAGATTCCTTGAGGACGCAAAAAATTATTTCTCTAGAAATACTCTCGTAAAAGCTTCCCACGTGCCGTCTGCGATATTCCTGGAATATTTCCACCACTCATGGGCATCACCTTTAAGCTGGAATACGGTAAAAGTAACCCTCAAATCTTCCTCAACTATCTACAGTGTATCTAGAATCTGTGTCACAAGTTCCAACCATTCTGTAGCTACCATGTGATCGGGATCCCCAGCAAAGATAAGAGGGTCAAGACGCTGAAACTCTCGTATTGCAATAGTCGCCCTTAGATCGGGTAATCTCTATCTCCCCCTAGCAGCCTCAGTTAGCTGACAGATGGATCCTACCATCTCACGCAGCAACTCTATCCCGTCTATCAGTCCTTGGGGAGCATTTGCATTCCTAGTATCAGGGATTGGCATATCCCCTTGGCCCAAACCACGACCATGGCCTTGACCACGGCCTCGTCCTCTCCATGCAGAAATCACTTCTATATGAAAGAAATATAGAACATAAGATTTAGCACGTCACGTTATCACAAACATTAACTACATAACCATGCTAACACTTTTTCATAAACAATCATGCAAACACATCACACATACTAAGGAGAACCGACAAGAGTGACATGTCTATTTGGATAACCTACTTAGATTCCTTGCCAGAAAACACGTCGGCTAAATGCATTTCTAACTTGGATTTAAAGTTTGTCAATCCAAACACTCAAAGGCAAGATTAATCAATCCTAAGGTCCAACCCCCATGCTCACGTATACACAACATCCTCATGCTCAACAAGCTATCATACACATGTTATCAAAACATATAAATACATGCAATTAAGCACACACATCGTGGTGCACCCTCTTCCCAAGGCTCTTATGTTTTCAAACCCAGAGCTCTAATACCAAGTTGTCAAGCCCTAAAATTGGATCACAAGAAAAGCCCAAGAACACCCGTTTTGAGATGCCACGATCCACCAAGATCCAGTTACATGCGCATGGTGCTTTGCCCTTTTGGATCCTATTGCTTGATTCGAAATCAAGGCATTAGGATGATAAAGTAAATTATCCACATAATGGGATAACTGCCAAGTACAACGGTGCGCGTGGCTCTTTTTTTTTCCATTTTTTTTCATTTTTTTTTCATTACTTAAAATAAATAAAAAATACAAAAAAAAAACTAAAAAATAATTATTTTTACATTAATCCTATACCTCCCTAGAGTTTACAATCAATCTACTATGATCAACCCTCGTAGTTAAAAAAATTAATAATCATCATTCAAATCATGCAATCAAACATGCAAAATAAATAATAATCATTAAAAGTCGGGATTATATTGCCTGCAAAATTGAGCTAACTCAATTTAAATCTACCCGAACCCATGATAAAATTATACATAATTAAAGATAGCTCTGATACCAATTGTTGGAGTAAACTGTCAAGATACTAAGATTATGTCTATGGTTTTAGTAAAAAAAATATTCGAACGGGTAAACGCCGAAACAAGATCCAGATTAAAACTTTTGATATTGAACAATTAAAATAAAATTCGGTAATACTCTCAAAATTAGTTTTATGATTATATCTTTCGAAATCTGGTTGGATGATTTTAGTTGCTGCAGTAATTTTTTGTCAACGATCCGTCGCGATTTTTGACTTCTAGTCAAAACTCTGACACAAGTCTTCTACTGTACTCTCGAATGCTAAACACAAACAAAGCATGAGCATTGATCTATTGTGTTACTTAAAACCTTTTTTATTAGGCTTAGGATTTTCAAATAACGTGAAAACCTTAACCACCTAATCACTGACTGAATATTATGAATTTTGCGTCAGGTTTTATAACAGCATATAAATAGGTTACAGCAGAGACCTATAGAGTAAATATGACTTAGGTTTCCAATATAATTATGAAAACAAATCTCAACCCAGAAGCAATTTCATAAAAACATTAATTATAATTAATTCCACTAAAGAATTATAATTGGACTCCCAATCATATTCTCAAAACCGAATATTCGAGCTCCTGTTATTAAATGCTTATTTATTCTCCCCACGTTAAGATTCTCGATACCTGCCGATTAAATTAAATTACTTACATTTATATTTAATCGGCTTCTTAAAAAATTTCTTAAAAATTTCTGCTTAACTTATTTGATTGTCGGATAATTAAATCCACTACAGGATTTGGCTCGATTGAAACTTATAAGTTTCCTTAAGAGGCTATCGTCAATCCCAATATTTCGGAACGTGGATTCTGTCAATAATTAATATTCACCATATAATTAATATCGTTATCTAAGTCACCAGGATTGTAGACTTATACAAGATCGCACCCTCTAATGAAATCAAAATAACAAATATTAAATATACACAAATAATAATTATTTTAGAATTAAGAGTATAAGTACTCATAACAGCTATGGGATGTAAATTAATTTATAAAGTCAGTATAAAATTAATTAGCTCAACGTGGTCATATTCAATACATAAAAAATATACTAGCACAGCGAGTTAGGATAATAGACGACGCTATTATCTATTCCCCGTAACAAAGACAGGTCCACTAAAACTCTGTATTACAGTCGTATCGATAGTTTGTCCAATTCTATTTGAACTGTGAACCAAAAACTTACATTTTACAAGAACCTTTAATCTGGTATTTCGTGTGCAAGTTGAACATTACACACGAGATTAAATACTATGTAGAATAAAAGATATCTATGCATGACATTAAATAAATAACGAAACACATACATTGCTCATTAAGATTCTCAAAAAATAAAAAAACTAATTTCATTAAAAAATAAAATTAAATATTAAAGCCAAAATCATAGCTTTTAGTATAGAACCCTAATAATTTCATTGTTCAACAAGGAATTGTGTTGGCAGACATTGTGTCAAAAAGGGGGATTGAAATTGACAAAGCTAAAGTCAACCTTATATCCAATCTTTCTCCCCCAGCTTCTGTTCAGCAGGTATGTTCATTCCTAGGGCATGCTGGGTTCTACCCTAGGTTCATTAAGGACTTTTCTAAGATCTCCAAGCCACTCTGCGACCTTCTGACAAAGGACGCACCTTTCATCTTTGACGAGTCCTGCCTTTGACCAACTCCGAGAATCCCTTTATACGGCAACCATCATGCAGTCACCCGATTGGTCACTTCCTTTTGAGGTCATGTGTGATGCGTCATATTATGTCGTAGAAGCTGTTTTAGGTCAGTGTGTCAATCGCATCCCTCTTGCTATATACTACGCCAATATGACCCTCACCAATGCGCAATTGAATTATACCACCACCAAGAAAGAATTACTGGCTCTGGTTTTTGCTCTGGTCTTCACTCTTGACAAGTTTAGGCCTTATCTCTTAGGCTCAAAAGTTATCATCTACATAGACCATGCTGCCCTTCGACACCTACTGTCCAAAAAGGACACTAAGCCCTGAATCATCCACTAGATTCTTCTCATATAACAATTCGACCTAGAGATCCGAGACAAAAAGGGAACCGAGAATTCCGTAGCTGACCACCTCTCCCACCTTATAGTAGCCCCATCCAGTGACTCCACTCCTTTACGTGTCTCGTTTTTGAATGAGCAACTCTTTACAGTCACCGACACCTAGCTCCTATGGTATGCCGACATTGTCAACTATTTGGCGGTAGGCCGCGTTCCCACTCACTGGTCCAAAATTGATAAGAAACGATTCTTCTCCTAAATTAAGTACTATTTTAGGGAAGACCTAGAACATTTCAAATACTGCTCTGACCAAGTAATCTGTAGATGTGTCCCTAATTTCGAGGTAGCCAGCATCCTAACTTTTTGTCACTCTCTTGCTTGCAAAGGACACTTCAGTGGCAAGAAGACGTCAGCTAAAGTCCACCAGTTCGGTTTCTTTTAGCTCACTCTCTTCAAAGATGCCCACGAGTTCTGTCGAGTCTACCTTTGCTACTAACAAATTGGCACAATTTCTGCCCGAGACATGATGCCCCCAAACCCCATTTTTATCGTCGAACTCATAGACGTCTGGGGCATCGACTTTATGGGACCATTTCCACTGTCATATGGCTACGAGTATATCTTAGTAGTGGTAGACTATGTGTCTAAATGGGTCGAAGCCGTGGAAACTAAATCGAATGACCACAAAGTTATGGTCAAGTTTCTTTAATCTAATATCTTCAGTCGATTTGGTTTTTCACGAGCTATCATCAGTGGCGGTGGTACACACTTCCAAAATAAGCACTTCGCCGCCCTACTTCATTGCTATTCCATCACTCACAAGGTAGCCACTCCTTATTATCCATAGAATAGTAACCAAGTCAAGGTATCCAATAGGGAAGTCAAAAATATTTTGACGAAAACCGTCCATCCTGATAGGAATGATTGGTCTAATAGGCTCGACGACGTCCTTTGGGCCTATTGCACTGCCTTCAAGATCCCCATAGGTTTGTCCCCGTACCGTCTAGTATAAGGTAAAGCATGTCATCTTCTGGTAGAGTTAGAGCATCGAGCATATTGGGCCATCAAATCTTACAACTTCGATATGGCCAATGCTGGCACCCACCGCAAGCTTCAACTCAACGAGCTCGAAGAAATTCATATTGAGGCATACGAGAACTTCCGCACCTATAAAGCTCGAACGAAAGCCTTCCATGACAAACACGTCCATTGAAAGTCGTTTGAGCCCAACTAAAAGGTGTGGCTTTTCAACTCCAAGTTGCGGTTATTTCTCGAAAAGCTCCAATCTTAATGGGATGGCCCATTTGTGGTGACACGTGTCTACCCTCACGATGCCTGTCAGCTGCTCAACCCTCGCTTGGGTAAGCATCTTACAATGAATGGTCAGCGTTTGAAACCGTACATAGAAGGTATCTCTGTTAACCCTGCTATTGAGTCTACCGATCTCATTGATCTCGCACCCCCCGACTCAGTGACCGAACACCACGTCTGGCTGAAGATGTTAAACTTAGCCCGACTGGGAGGAAACCTAAATCTTCATAGTAGTAGGGGAAGTTAAGTTTTAATTATAAAAAAATGGTTCTGGCCGGATGGTCCTATTTCGTCCGAACAAAATGGGATTTGTCCCTTCCTAACAAGGCACGACCCCTCAGTTCCTTGAGTATTAATTACTCTGTCCTTATGTCCGAACAGACATCCTTGTGTCCAGAAGGAATTCCAATAGTCGTGTCCTTTCGTTCCCCCAAGCTACCACGTGGCACCTATACCGGCAAAATCTGTTTGGACTCCCCAATATTATGTCCGAATGGAATCAAATCGAGGTGATGTTTTTAGTACCGGCCAATAATGCCTTTTACCTTGTAACTCTTGCCCTTCCACCAATTCAAATTTTGTCCTAACGAAAATACTCCAGTACCTTCTCTATTTGTACGCTCCTCTATTCCGTCGAGACGTAAATGTTTCTGTCCTCATTCCGTCTGAATGTCGTCTGGACATCACACATTCCGTCTGGACGCCTACAGTTCCATCCGGATGGAACCCACGAAATCTATAAATAGGAGGCCTCCCGCCTCTTTCCCTCCATCTCAAACTCTCAAGCTTTCTCTCTACTCTCTCTCTCCCTCTCAGCCTTCTCTACAGACAATCTCCATGACTTCTAATTCTCACCGTCCTGCCAAATGGGGACATGGATCCAACCACTCCTCTTCCTCAGTGCCCTCCGCACAGTGGTCCTCCCGAGAGCTCCACTACTTCACCAACTTCACCATCTTCCCTATAGGTGAACCCTTCAAACAGTTCGACGAGTATTACTCTCAAAGCATATAGTTGCTGGAGTTGCGCCGACTCAACGGCCTCTGCGGCTCCTTTTCACCACTATACCCTCGCCCGATCCGTCTCTTCTACCAGAACCTCTGCCAAGTTGACGACAAGGAGTAAGACCGCCTCTCCTACTACTTCACCTCTACGCCATTCCTGGGGCCACCTTTGCCCACCATGGCAATCTCACCGAGCCTCTCTGGTTTGTTGATATCATCTTACAGAAAAATGTGTTCCCCATGGACCACAAGGATGAGCGCCGCCACGCATTCCTCCAGGCTCTCTACACCCTCTACACTGGCGCCTCCCTCTCCTTTCCCCGCTTCATGCTAGACGGGATGGTGAAGTTCATCACCTCGCCTTGCACTAACCGCCCTCGCCCCTGTTCCAACTTCGTCACCCCCCTCATTCTGGCGGCTACCTCCTCTGACCCCACTCCCTTCATCCTGTTTTTGACCAAGCTCACCGACCCGATAATTAATGACTATCATCATGCGACGTAGTCGAAGAGCCGACTTGCTTGGAGTCAGAGGTCTAACACCGAACACCCACTGTCTCAGAAGCCGGGCAGCCACTCGGGTTCCACGCCTACGTCCTTCTCCTCATTGCCTTCCTCTTTCACCTGGTCCTTAATAGAGGCCGCCTATAAGGCCTTAAACGAAAGGTTGGACCGGTTAAAGGACAACTAGGCAACATTGGAGGCAGGCTAGGCCACACTAGAGGCTGGCCAGATCGCACTTGTGGCAGGCCAAGCCCGAGCCGAAGAGCACGAATCTCCTTGCCCCTCCCCTTTGATGCATTTCTTTCTTTTGTTTTTTTCTCTTTTTTCTTTCAAGTTTTAGATTTTTTTCCCTTTTACCCACAGTAGTCCAGCAGTTAGTAGGTTTGTAGGGCATTTTTCTTATGATTTTACTTTTTCTTTTTTCTTTTAATGTAATAAATCCACAGTTAGCTATTAATAAAAATTGCAGTTTATTTTTACTCTACCTATCTATATTCTCTCTACTTTCTGCTGTTTGGATGTATGAGTTTTTATTTCAGGTGATTTATTTAGCGATTGCTCTGTTACGCGGTATATTTTTTTTCATCTTGTTTATTTTTGTTTCCATTATGGATAGTGCAATATTCAAGTTAGGGGCTATTATTATGTAAATTGCCTAACTGTTCTAAAAAAGTAATAAAAAGAAGAAGAAAAAAAATGATAATAATAATAAATTTGAGAAGGTTAAAAAATTTAAATTGTAGATTAATGACTCCTGATAAAAAAGGAATGCAGTATTTTTAGCCTACTACTTTTTTTGCAAGAAATAAATCATGGAATTGTACAATTGTCACAATCTGGCAATGCACACTTGGCTGTTGAAATTGGTTTTATATTAATAAATATTTGTAGTAAGAATGACTTGAAAAATAATAAGGTAGAGACTTTACCCTGTGAGTCTTTGAAACTTTGATCCTTTTTGAGATAATTATTGCTACATTTACTCATGTTTAGTTATTCAGCATGCAATTATCGTTGTATAATCTCGCTATTCATTCTTTTTGGTCAAAAGTTGAGAATTTTTTTATGTAAGTTGAATTTAAAATTTTATAAAAAAAAGGATTGTGCAAAATATTTTGTTAAATTTGGAAAAGGATTTTAGGCCGTCTTTCTATCTTTGAACTTATTCATGTCTTTGGGTATTAATTGATCCTAGTTCCCCCTTTGAAGCCTTGTACATTTAAGCCTTTTTCCTGTTTCCCCTGAACACCTAAAAATGTCTTGTGAACAAAAAATGGCAATGATGAGTATCCAAAATTGAAAATCATAAAGGACTCAAGAAGGCAGAAGGGATGGATAAAAAAAACATAGTCTGACAAAATGATTAATTGTTCAAAAGTATATTGAATGAAAAAAAAAGAAAAAAGAAATATATAATAGATTTCGAGCTTTGAGATAGATAAGTGTGAGAGCAGAAAAGATTACAGATCGTGAGTAATGCCTATATGATGACTTGTTCCAAGACATTATGATTTTTACCCTAACCCAGATACACTTTATCTTCACTTAAAGCTATAGCAAAAAATAAAGATCAATTTATCTTAGGTGAGACATAATCTCATGCATAGAAATAATTGAATGAAAAGAATAGATAAAATTTGTAAAAAATTTTCTCGATATTTGGCATTCTAATCACGAGATTATGAGTCGTTCTTACTTGTTTGCTTCTTTTCGAGTTTTAAAGTATGTGGGTATAATTGCTTGATTTGCATATACATTACTTCTGCGGCATATTACTTGAGTGAACATGAATAAGCAAGTTTCTGAGTGATTTGTTCTGAGTGAATACCTAGTGAGGATTGAAGTCGAGACATAATTTTGATAAAAATTCGCACTTTAAGTATTATGAAGCATGCGACTGATTTAAATTGCCAAGTCAACACATACACGCCAGGTTCGACTTTTGTGGTGAAAATTTTGTGAAAATAACAGTTAGCCAAGAGGATGTATGAATTCAATGTCGGGGTAGTATTTTTACAGTTTGTTACTTTAATTTTTTTAGAACAAAAATATTTTTTGGGTAACGGGATAGAATGTTCTTTGCTTTGCTCGAGGACTAACAAAGTTTAAGTTGGGGGTGTGATCAGTATGTAAAAGTGTCGAT
Source organism: Heliamphora pulchella (assembly GCA_032270985.1). Lineage (NCBI taxonomy): Eukaryota > Viridiplantae > Streptophyta > Magnoliopsida > Ericales > Sarraceniaceae > Heliamphora > Heliamphora pulchella. The sequence goes on from JAULJZ010178048.1 coordinate 19,824, forward strand.
CTTATTCTGCAAAATGCACTATGTTAAGCCTTGATATTGTGTTTAATAATTCATTTTGTAGTGTTTTTGTCAACAACATCTAAAGGAGCCGTTTAAAGGAAAAAAATGGTGTAAAATGGGACAAAAAGGAGACACGAGACATAAAGGGAATTTTTGCAAAAGTTGCATTCGGACAGACTATGTCCGC
>JAULJZ010178069.1:0-16428 GCA_032270985.1 Heliamphora pulchella
AAGTGTCAGAAGGGTATTATATTTTTGGGTCATGTGAAGACAACAGAACAACTCGCAGATATCTTTACTAAGTCATTTGTGGGTCCCCGAGTCTATTATATTTGTAACAAGTTAGGCACGATTAACATCTATACTCCAGCTTGAGGGGGAGTGTTAGTGATATTATATTATTTGTACATAGGCCCGTTAGTTATAAGGGCCCATTAGGGTTTTGCTGTATCTTTGTAATTAATATATATATAGTGGAACTCTCTAATTGTAAGGTTAAGCTTTCTGATAATCAATGATTCTCTCTTAACACATCTCTCTCTCTCTCTCTCTCTCTCTCTCTCTCTATATATATATATATATCTTGCCTAGCGATTCACTACACATTCATTATTCTAGTTAAACTTATCTCCTTCAGGCTTTCTATCATTCATGAATATCATGGTGTTGTTTAAGAAGCACAAACACGGGACACAAGTACAAACACAATAAATTGAGAGATTCAAAAAATAAAGATAGGACCTGGTAGGAATACGACAAGAATATATATTCTGGATTAAATTGCTATGTGTATAACTTGCACACCACTAAATGTAATAAAGAATAATTCTAATTCAACATAAAAAACCTTTCGATGCATAATTTAGTCATTATTTAACACACACTAGAGCAACTTACAGAGTAAAAACTAATAATTCTACACACTTGAGCAACACGCACTAGACCAACATAGTAATGCAACAAAGAGGAATAACTCACAAACTCACTAGCCTCACCAACAAATTGCTACAAATTAATTTAGAACTCAATTATGAATATGGAAATATGCAAGTATTATCTCTAACGTGTCCTAGATGTGCCTGGGCAGTTGACACGCTTGTTTGAGCCGTGTTACTAATGTGTACAACAAAAAATTTAGCGACAAGAAAAAGATACACCACTAGGAGTGCCAGAAAATATAGTGTACTTTCAAGATGATGAGAGGAAGCTTAACAGGTGTGTAAGTTTCCTCGAACTTTGCTTAAATCCTCTTAAAATGAAAATGCACTGACTCGAGGCACCAGCTTTGATCATGGAGATATAAAGGGTCTATCGCGTGAGTTTTATCTCGAGTGGCAAAGTATTATTATGACATCTCTGACATTTCGTAAATATGGAGTGGAGCACTCTTGTTCGGGAAAACTTGAACTATCAGTTGCCATCCAAGTCTTTCATTTCTTGATCTTTTATTGGGGCATTATAAACATTTTTCAATTGCCTGTGAGTTTATGTTTTCATGTTTATGATCTAAGATTATGGGTAAATTTATCTCTAAGCAGTTCTTTGATATTGATGACCCTTAATCTATGATTCTTTCATGAATGTTATGTATGTATCATACACGTAGACACATGAATGGATATGACACGACATGATGACACATACACACTAACATGGAAATAATTCAAAAATATTGGGACACAAATAGCACAAAGACACAAGATTTATGTATTCTTATATTAGTTGTATAATACCAGATATAAGAAAAATTAACTGTTAAATTACTTATCCATCTCTTTGTATAATAAACTGCAAATATGAAATATTAAGTTCTATGAGTAATCCATGCAACAATTGCGTATTTTCTTACTAACATTTTCTTTTAATCTTTGGGTAAATTACGCTAACCCCTCGTAAGTTAACGATAATGACACACACTTACCGTTAGGTTTTTAAAATGACACTGGCATGTTTTTGCTTGCTAATTGTCAATTTCAATTATCCCTTTCCGTTATTGTGCCATCACTGACAAGGATAAAAATTACTAAAATCAGCATCTGAATATTTTATAATTCCCACTTTATCCTGTTAAAATACTTTACTCCAAATTCGAAGGCCGCAAAAACTCTTAGTTGTCTCCATTTCTCTCCCCACTCTCAAGATCCTCCCCCACAGGTCCTCTTTCTTCGCTACAATGCACTACAATAGTGCACCATTACCTCCTCCACCAAACTCGTCACAAACCTTCAATCGCCATCGCCACACCTTCAATAGCCACCACAACATCTTCAATCGGCAGTTCGGCACCACCACACCTTAAATGACCATAACACAACACCTTCAATAGCCTGCAAACCCCGAGGAGAACATCTTCTCTCTTCTCCAACCACATGAGAACCTAACATGTAATTCTCTCTCTCTGTCTCTCTCGCTCTGAAATGATCAAAAAATTATAAGATTTTGGGCTCAACTAGGATTTCTTACAGAATCATTTTGGACCAATGATTTTGGATCATTCAACAATTGAATTGCTACATTCCAAAAATGAAGAAACTTCTGCACTTGAAGGAGGGCCAAAATTTAGTAGAAATGTGGTGGTGTTGGTTTGTATTGTGGTTTGGGGTGATGGAGGGAGGAGTCACATTAGTGTGTGTTGTTGTTTTGGAGCTATAAATGGTGGAATTTTGGAGGGTGGAGGATGAAGCCATCAGGGTGGTGGAGGGTTGAGTTGTTTGTGCGAGTGGGGGTTTGCAGAGAAGTTGAAGAGAGGTTTGTGGTTGTGAAGATGGGGAGGGGTACTCCTGTTGCAGCTACACAAGCACCCCAAAGAAGTGGAATTGCAATTAGTTCTCTTTGCAGCAACACCTCCAATGGACACAACGGTGAGTGCAAGCATTTGAAACGTTAAAATAAAAAAGCTTTCCATCAACCAAGACCATCATATGCTTTTATGGGCTCAACTCGTTTCTCTCTCTACATATACATATGTATCTTCTTTTCTCAGTTTGTGCTTGTATTTTTATCAACTTAAGTCAATTTCACTCTTGTAAAATCAAATTTGATATCAGTTTGTGTCTTTCATTAATTTCTTGGAATCAATCGTCTTAATTTTCTTTAAGTGAGCTATAATACACACACACACACACACACACACACACACACACATACATATCAACTCAGAAAGGGAGCAGGAGAAAGCAAGCAATTTCTTCTATTGGCAGAGGTGCGATGACTGTTTTTGGTGTGATTGTTGTGGCCTTTGAAACACTATCTTCAACCTAATCCTTTGGAACCCCTTCGAAATCCCATCCGCTGCCAAAAGCCCCAATCACTGCAAAAGCATCGTAATCTTCCACCACCAGAATCCCCATATATGTATTCATGCATATTTATTGTAAAGGATCCACCGGTTCTACTTACTAAGACGGTTGGAGCGTCATTTTTGTAGATGCATATACCCTGCTGTTGGTGGCAGTGATAGTTTCGTTGGTGGGTGTGTATGGATGTAATTAGCTCAGTTACGGGTTTTGGACTCTAGGGGCTTAGGTGGTGGCTTTGTAGAAATGGTAGTGGGTGATTCTGTGAATTTTTCCATTTGAAGCGAGGATGTGGCAAGAATTATTGGTTCTGTCGTGCACTTTTTCTAATAACTGAGAAGGGTAATTTAGTAAAGATATGCTTTCAATTAACAGTGTTAGTAATCTGACAAGGGAGGCCAGTGCATTTCAGAAATCTCAAGGGAGATTTTTGTTTTTGTCAGATACCTCAAGGGAGGTCAATGTAATGTACCCTAGTAATTATTGTTATGCTTTAGAATGCATTTCAAACTAGGACACTTCCAAGATTTGCTAAAATTATCTTTGGGAGTGCGTGAAAAGTGTTGGTGTTCGATACAGGCACAACCGCTCCTCGAAAGTGTTCATGCGACTTTGGATGTTTATTAAATGCCTTCATTTATTAAGTTCCTTTAATAACCAGTTAGCCTTCATTGTTGACATGGTTCTCCTTCTTGCTCTGTTTTTCTTCTCTGGACCTCTAGCTTATTCGAGTCTGGGTAGCAAGCCCTTTTTTCTTTAGTAAAGGATGCAATGAATTGTAATAGTGACTTATTAGATAAGGATCGGTCATGTTTTAGACCTTCGATCAACAATTGGAATGGTAGATGGGGAAAACTGGGCAAGGGTGAGCTTTCTCACTATACAATGACTGGTACGATCTGTTTTTCCTCTCTGAAGTCTCGTTTCTTGGGAGCTCATATGGGGTAGCTATGTTGGATAAGGGAGACCCCTACAGGGGAGAAGGTTTTTATTACTTGAGGAATCAGGGAAGAAGGCTTTCAAGAAGAAATTAGCTCCTAAGGAGAACAATAGAGTTTCTTATCGAGACTTAATTATAGGATGTAGTCACTATCTGTATCAAAAAGCTCTAAATGGATTTGGCCAAAGAAAACTGCCAGCTTCGCAACTATCCCTACTTGCATTATCGCTAGGCCAAATTTTGCATAAATTGCTGGAGCATAGATTAGTCAAGCCCTTCCCTGTCAGTCGTCGTCTGCTTGACGTGATGGTAGATAGAAGATAAAGGTAGAGGAGTTTTGGTACTTCAACTGAGGAAGACTCGGACCCGCCTCCTTGTTTGAATCACTGACAGTTCGGGCAGGCCCGCGGGACTGGAACTCTAAAAAGGACTGTTTGGTTTTTCCTATTCTAGTTCAGGTTCTTGTGCAGTATAAATTACCTCACTTCGAATTGGAACCGACCCCGCCTTTAGTTTAGCACTAGCTACATGAGAAATAAGCAAAAGGGACATCTCTCTTTCAAACTGGAAATACACCAAAAGATTTTTCATTTCGGGTCTGAGATGCTGAACTAATCATTGAATGCTAAACGCGCTCTGTTAAAGTTGGTTAATAGCCTTATTCAGTACTTTAATTTGTCACTGTATTAATCAGCCTATGACATGTCTCAGCCAAGATGCAAGTTTTCCTTTTAGATCTCTTGCAAGTTAATTAGATCCTCATCTGATCTCTGTATTGGTAATTCTGTAGTAATTTCTTCTATGGTCTGCACAGGTATTTTCATTTTATATTCTTTCGCTCAATTGTAATTTTGATCTTGATTTGCATGCCCAGATCCCCACAGATCCACAATGTATACCTGTTCAGAAAATATCGACACTACAACAAAAAACTATAAATTTATGCAACATGTATCTGTGTGTTTATCTTAATTCATGGTTGCCTTTCCAGGATAGTTTCTAGGTACATAGTCACTGATAATATATGTAATTTGTTAATTAACGATATTGAATTTTTGCAGTTTTGAGTGTCAATGTGACTTATGTGTGCATAAATTAACTCAAATTTTGATAAGCAAAGTTTTTTCAGAAAAGGCACCATGAAAATAAGCACATGCCCTGTACTATATTTAAAATCCCCATTCCTTCATATTTTTAGGAGAAAACAATTCTCCAAGAAAGCAATAAAGGATCAGGCAAGGGAAAAGACATTGACATGCAAAATTAGAGGTAAACAAGCAAAATTTCCTTCAGATAATAACAAGAAGCTCTAAACCCTCAAAAGACCTTCTAATCCTCTCCTGATTATTGCCTATCACACATGGAATGACCTCCCATTCTATACTCTCCTCCCTTGGACAACCATCTTGATGCCTTTTCTACAATTTCCTGCTAAACTTGACTGACCTTTCAGTGCCTTTGGTGCTCCTAAAGACATATTCACAAGCCTCAAACTAGATTCATGCTCTTTAAATCATTAAGCAAAAGTTCGACATCTGAAAAGGGCATCACGAACTCCGCCACAATTACCAAGAAAATCATTGTCCAAAGCTCTATAGGCCCAGCAAAATGTAAGAGAAAATGATTCATAAGCTTACCCACTTCCCATGCTCATGCAACACCACTCTACGACAATCTTGCTTGCCCCTAAGGTAATTCTATATGTGCACTTATCAATAAAATATGTCTATCTTGGTTTCTTGTTTCTTAACGGGTTTGTGATTCCTATGCATTCTGTGATATTCACCACTTCCTCCAGTGCTAAGAAATTGAAAAGCAAATGGATGCCACTTAAGGTTCTTAAATAGAAGATGCAAACACCATTCATCATCTTTTCTTGTATAAACTGGTGCTTACATATTTCTGAGACATTAGTATTACAGCATCCCAACCATTTTTTTCTTTAGTTTAACTGCTATCTGGATTGAAGTGCAGAAGCTGGATGGTATTGCGACTTTGCCTCATGGCACTGGGAAGGTACAATCTTCGCTTATGGTAGATGACGGCAGAATTCTATAGTTATACAATCTAGCTTCTTGTGGTTTATCTAATGAATGTATTTTTATTTCAGGTTGCTAAGATCGCTGTCTTTGCTGACGGATCTGCCGCAGAGGAAGCCAGAGCTGCAGGAGCTGATCTTGTTGGCAATGTTGAACTCGTTGAGGGAATAAAAAATGGTAATTGACGAACCTATGTGGTGCACCACCTTGATGGGTTAGGGCTATGAAAATTAATTTTCTTGAGAATGTGAAATTTTATTAGAATGACAAGTGAAATCAGTCAAGGTGTACGAGGAAAGCACTGTAGAAAGCAACAGCTTGAGATGACCAAGATACAATAAAGAGGTCAAGTGAATGTCTGACCATAGACCCCACCCTGGGATTTTTGGGTGCTAACTGCTTAGTGAATCCTTAAAGTGGGTCCTATATATATTCGTACACAAATTTAATATGATAATAATTTTGAAGGTTGACCCTATATATAAATTTATATACAAATTTAATAAGATATTAACTTAAAAAATAAATTATTATAAGTATTTAAAAAGATAAACTGTCTTGTTGCTTCATATCTGAATGAAATTGAGTTTTTAGCAAGGAAGAAGCACAAAATAAATTCTAAAGCTATATTTTTCCCAAAAAACAAATTGAAGCAGTTGAGCAAAGGATTCTTAGGACATTACAATTCTGGAAATTAAGCCAATCGAGTATATCATTCTAATGGATAGCATTGTTGATCCATTCAATCATTCTCACGACATGATTTACTGAAGGTGAATTTGATCAACTTCGGCTGTAAAATGTTTATTTCCCCCAAAAGCAACAGCAATTGGTACAGACAACAATATTCTATAAGTAATCAATGCAATTTGAAATGACCATCCATTACTTTTGGCCTTCCACTATTAGTATTTTTTTTGGCTTGGTATTAAGGTTCAGACCTAAGTGGTAGTATTGTGGGCTTGCCCTCAGGGCCAACCCTATAACCTCATAAAATTAACACACAAGGTTTTAATAACATGAAGGTATTGTTATTTCTTTGCTTTGTAGTTATCCAAAATCCCCGTACGAATTATTTTACAAACTACGGTATATTTCTTTGTGGTGGCCTTGATGCATTATACTAAAGCAACTCCAAAACTAATTCTGTTCATTATGTTAATGGCCTCCAAAAACTTAATTCCTATTCTCTGTCATGCTCTCATTGTTAAAAGCCAATTTTTTTTTTGGATAACTAAATCGGGTTGCTTTTTAAAAAGAAGAGGTTGGGAATCTTTGACAAAGCTCTTTTGGCAAGTGGCTTTGGACATTTGCGTAGGAGAGGGATAAATTTTAAAGAACGATGGTGTTAGCCAAATATGGCGTTTCTTGAGGAAACAACATCTTCAGTGTGACTATGTAATGTGGGAGAGGGCTTTTGAAGGTTGTTCGTCTTTCATCATAGTGGGTATGACATCTTGAAATTCTCTACACTTCAGGTGAGAAGGGGGGGCTGAAGTTTAAGTGACATTAAGGGTACTAAGATGATGTATTGGAGAGAGCATTTCTTGTATATTTTTGCTTGTGATGAAGAAGCCTTAATTGCAAATTTTATTCGGTGTTGGTATTAAATGTTTTTGGAATATTGGATTGAGAAGGAATGTATGAGACAGGGAAGTATTTAGTCTAATATTCACAATATGCTTTGTGGGATTAAGTATGATGGGGATGCTGAAGAATCCTTGGAATGGATTGTTGTTAGGAGTGGACGTTTAATGTTAAAGTCTTTTATGGGGCTTTGATGGGGAATAGAAGGGTGACTTTTCCTTGGAAAGACATTTGGACGGTTAGGGTTCCATCTAGGGTGGCCTTTTGTGTAGAATGTAGCCCATAAGGTCTTTATGATTGATAATCTTATTTGGAGGTGATAATTTTGTGTTAATTGGTGTTTGTAAGTATGATGGTTAATGGGACCATGGGATTGGTTCCCACAGATTAGTTGAGTCATAAGCTGATCCGAACATCCTAAGATTTCAAAAAAAGTATAGGGTGGCTAGCTGGTGGAGTGGCTTCCGTGTAGTGGGGAATTCTTCTTTTTGTTCTTGCCATGAAGTTGATGGTGCTCTAAGGCAAAATTGATGAGGTGGAACATAGAGGAGTTTGGCATGCTTAAGTTTCAGAAGGCCAGGGTCCTTGCAGATATTTGACACCTAGACGAGAAAGAAAAGGTTAGGGTTCTCCTTGCTGAGGAGAGGAGTTGGAGAAAAGATTTGGCAAGGGAGTCTAGCAGGTAGGCTAAGCTGAAGGAAATTTGTCAGTGACAAAAATCTTGAGCCCTCTATTTGAAGGCCAGTGATAAGAAAACACATTTTTTCATTAGGTAGCCAATGCTCATAGAAAGGCTAATATGATTGGACAAGTGCCTGTTGATGGGGCTCTTCTCACCTCTATGGTAGATGTCGAGGAAGGCGTTGCTGATTACCTTTGTAGATTGTTCAAAGAGGAGGGTGGGTGGAGACCTTATCTGGATGATGTGGAGTTTGATGTAAGGTGCTTGTAACAGCCTCTTTTTGAGGATGAGGTTGTTAGTACCCTGGGTGAGATGAAGGCGGATAAAGCATCAGGTCCAGACGACTTCACAGTGGCTTTTTCCCAGCATTTGGGGGGGGTGGGGTAGGGATGGGTTTGTTTTAATTTTTTCTTCATCCATGGTTCATTTGAGAAGTGCCTCAATGCTTCATTTCTTGTTCTTATTCCTAAGAAAGGAGTAAAGGATATTAGAAATTTTAGACCTATTAGCTTAATATGCACAATTTATAAGCTTTTAACTAAGGGTTTGGCCTCTAGGATTAAAGGCGTGTTCCAATAAGTGATTTTTGATTCAGAGTTCTTTTGTAGGTGGCAAACAGATCTTAGATGCTATGTTGGTGGCTAATGTGTGTCGAATCTAGAGTCAAAAGCAAGGCCAATGGAGTAATTTGAAAGTTATACATTGAGAAGGTTTGCGATCATGTGAATTGATAGTTTCTTCTTGACCTCTTATAGAACATGGGCTTTGGTGATTGTTGGAGGGCGTGGATTCAGTTCTATATCTCATTTGTTTCTATGTCACTTTTAGTTAATGGGTCTCCAGCTGTTACTTTTTAGACTTTGAGGGTTGAGCTATGGCTTCTTTTTTTCTTTTCTATTCATTATTGTCGTAAAGACTTTAGTTGTTTGATACAGAGAGCAATAGTATAGAGTGGCCTGTTGCAAGGATTTGAGGTTGGCACAGTTCATGGCTACTCATTGTCTGTTTCTTATTTTCTTTTCGCGTATGACACGGTATTTACTGTTACCAAGTTGAGCCAGTTAGGGTATATCAAGAGTGTTCTCTTTTGCTTTGAGGTTGTGTCAAGATTTCAAGTGAATTTGGCCATATCAGAGATTATTCGGTTAGTTATATTATAGGAAGTCTGGCTACTATCTTGGGCTGCAAGATAGGAGTTCTTCTAGTTAGTTACCTACTTGGGATTTCCTTTGGGAGCAACTTTTAGGGTGAAATGTGTATGGGATGGGGCTTTGGAGAGATTTCAAAAGAGATTGGTTGGGTGAAAGCAATAGTCTTATGGTAGGCTTACTCTCCTCAAGTGCACCTTATCTAGTCTCCCGGCTTACGTTTTGTCTGTCCATACTCCATACCATATTAAGCTTTATAGCCAGGAGGTTGGAGAAACTACAGGGGGACTGCTTATAGGGAGGGATGGGTTGGTGAACTGGATTACTATCGCACCCTTCTGAAAGAAGAGGCCCTCAGCATCAAGAGTGTAGTTACATTTAACAAATCCCTCTTGGTGAAGTGATTGTGGAGATTTGCTTTGGAGAGGGACACTTTATGGAGGAAGGTAGAGAGGGCAAGTATGGATCCTGAATACACGTATAAATTTTTCAGATACATTTTCTTTGAGGTGGGGAACAGAGAAAGTGACTTTCTGGTTTGATGTCCAGTGTGGCGATGAGGTTACATATTAGTCTTAGGGAGATACGCAAGACTGAGAATTGGATCAACCTTTAGCCCTTTGGGAGATTTTGTATGAGCACAATAGAGTGCGGGAAGGGGTAAACTCTGTTAATGTGGAGGAGACTACATGGAGTTCTTTAGTGTCAAGTCTTTTTGTACAGGTACTTGTTGAGTTGCAGATGGACATCCTTCTTGTGGACGAGTGCTTAGAAGACGAAAACCCCTTCAAATGTAGCGGTTTCTTTTTCTTGAGTTGTTGCGCATTGGAAGATCTTGACCATTGACAACTTGGTTTAGAGGGGTTTGATGATAAGTGACAGGTGTTGTTCGTGTAAGAAGGGTGAGTTTGTTTTCCACTTGCTTATTCATTGTGACTTCACTAAGGAATTGTGGAGTTTTGTCTTGATGCCATTTGAAGTGTGTGTTTTTTAGAAAGAGGTGATTGGGATTTTGTCGAGTTGATGTGTAGGAAGAGTTCCGAGGAGCAAAAGGAGAGTGTGGGCGCTGTTTTCCTTGGTTTGATGTGGCTGATATGGTCGGAGCAAAACAAGATATATTTCAATGAGGTTGAGTCACCGTTTCATAGATTGAAGTGCACCGCTTTTGTAATTTGTATAGTTGATTCTCTGAGCGTTGTGTGCCTTGAGTGGATGAAACGGTGGACTTCATCAAGTCTTTGTCTCTCTGACCTTTTGTACAGTTTTAGAGGGCTTTTGAAGTCTACCCTTTTTGTGGGAGCTGTTTTGTCCACCCCTCCCCCCCGGCCCCTTTTGAACGACCTTCACTTAATGTGCTTCTATAGATTTATACTTTTCAAAAAAAAAAAAAAAGGATACTCTTAATGTTAAATTTCTTTTTCATTATGTTGATGGGCTTACATGCTTCCTTGTGCTTACTGTTAAATGTTTGTTGATTGTGTTCACTAATCACTAATATGCATAAATTGGTATGCCCACGATGATATTGTTCTTTCATGCCGAAGCAAAATGAATTTCCATCCATTTGGGCCTCGCTGTCATTTGATACAATGCCACTTCAATTTAATTTTCAATTTAATTGATGTTTTGTGGAAACAGGAATCAATTTTTTGTTAGCATTAAGATTCCCTTGAACGTGTGCAGGCAATGTTAAAGCTGATTTTGATATATGTATTTCAACTCATCAATTTGTTCAACATCTTCGAAAGGTTTGTCTATTGAATGTCTTACAAACTGGGTATCGAAGAAGTTGGTACATGGAAATGAGAGTTTATGTTTCCCATTTTGCAGCTGGGAAACGTCCTTAAAAGTCGAATGCCTAGTACTAAAGTGAGTCTAATCCCATTTTCAACATCTTCTTCCTCCCCCCCCCCCCCCCCCCCCCCCCCCCATATTTCATTTGGCCTTGGGTAGTTAAATGTTGAGATCTTTCAGAAGGTCTATTGTCACAGTTATTTGAAATGAACATTTTATAGGCTGGTACCGTGACCGACGATGTGGCTAAGGCAGTTAAAGAAGCAAAACGGATTGTTAAGTTTAACAAGAAAGACAAAGCCGCAGTAGTGCATGCTGGAATTGGGAAGGTAACATGGTTTGTTTTTATTATTTGGTGCTTCATAACAAATGGTATGAATGGTTGATTGGATTTTATTTGGGCTTTACCTCCCTCACATTGATCTAATGATCACCTGCAGGTGAGTTTTTCAGAGGAAGCTTTACGCGAAAACATTGGTGCATTTGTGAACGCCCTCTTGCTTGCAAAGCCTGCCGGTTTAAAGAAGAGTAAGTGATGTGCATTATATGTTTGCCGACTTAGTGCTGGGTTAAGATGAGATCGGGTAAAAATCTAATGCTTATTTGCTTTCCTGGTCAGTCAAGCTTAAAATGCGTTATATGATTTAGCTTACCTGTTGATGGGCTAAGATAAGTTCCGGTGAAAATCATATATTTATTTCAGTTATTTGCTTAAAAGTGTCAATGAAGCTTGGAATCAGACTGTTCTGGATCCAAAGACAATAGGTTATCTTATGGTTTTCTCTTGCTAGAGAAAATTCTGAGTCACTGCCAATTAATTACCTTATGTTTCATTCTTTTCAATTTTCATTGGCATTGTTCTTCATGACCAAAGTAGTTAAATTAGTTTGGACCAAGGAGAAGAGGTACAATATCTATATTAATGCTGGTGTTCAAAAAAATAAAATAAAATGTATAGTGATTGAGATTTTGATATTTCTCATGTTGTGAGTAGAAATAGAAGGGAGGAAAATGGCGGTAAATTGCGGGCATATTTTCGATGGAGGTCTTTGAAATATTGGCTTAATCATTGTCATGGTCAAAAAGTGTCTTCTGGAGCACATTGATAACCACTGTAACACATTCGTATACTTTGTGTTAGCATTGAAAAACAACACCATTGTTATTTATGTTTTCCCTGGGAAGTCTACTGCACTTGAAATCGTCTCTGATATTTCTTCCTGGACAGAAGCAATAACACATAGCTGTTTTATACAATTAGTTTGTATAATGTAGCTGACTCCAATTGATTGGGACAAAGGTTTAGTTTGGTTTGGTTTGGTTTGGTTAATTTCTGTAATGTTTTTATTCTAAACAATATTGTGATAAGTTTCTGAATTATTACCTAGTAGTATCTTAGCCATCTTCATCCCCATCATTACCATTTTAATGTTACATTTCTTCTGCTTCTCAATTTTTCTTTGGCCAACTGATTTGGTGTTGATGGATGAAGATTGTGTTTGCTGGCTGCTGAACGATTATTGCCCGTTCTTTTCATCCTCTTCTTCATGACATATATATTTATATAATATATATTGGCACTGTGTCTACTTGGACATGGTTAAAGCTGGCAACAAGTTGATGATTGATGCAGAATTTTGTTAAATGTAGGAAATCCAACTTTTGCACAGTGGTTTTACAATCATCACAGTAAATATTACAGTACTTAAATATTAAAATCTTTGAAAATAGTTATTGGATTGAATGCATGTCAAATGGGTCTGGTTATTCATCCCAGATCCAAAGTAATTGTAGTTAAGGTTAAGTTATGCAAGCTCTTGGCCTTTCTGTTTCATTTTGATTGTCATATGATTTTTGGTTTATCTTCATTTCATGGTTTATTTTTCTTTCTTGGTTCTTCCTATGGACAACTACTTTTCTTTTGACCATCCATGTATTTGTGCAGATGTCAAGCACTTCTTGGTGATGTTACTTGATTGAGTGGCCTGTTAACATAGTTGGCTGGAAATGTTTCTAATGTATAGACTGTAGAAATGGTGTTGCAGTCATCTGTAGAATGTGTTAGGCAGTACAGATCTTCTTCCTCGAATATTTGGTTATTTGATTTCAATTCCTTTTTTCTTCATGCAGGTTCTAAATATGCTGGGTATATGAACTCTGTCCACATATGTAGCACGGTGAGTTCTTGATACTTGCTCACAGTTACTCTTGGAGTAATCATGATTACAAAGAAATATAAACTTTACGAACAATTCTAATTTAGTTTTGCTGTCAAAACTCAAAATCTACGGGTTGCATGCACATGTTTTCTTACCAGTAAAATGAACCAAGTATATATGTTGATTGCTCAAAATCTAGTTAACCAAATATCCCTTTTTGAGTACATCTTTGATTAACTGTAAAGTGCATGTAGTAAAATGCTTCAGAATTGGTGCCTCAGACTCAATGGAACACGAATCATTTGAAAGTTTCAGTATTAAAAACCTTCATGATGTGAATAGCAATATCCCTGTTTATTATTTTTTGATTCTCCTTAGTTCAAAACTTTAGCCACTTCTCCACTTCATATTTTTTTGTGAAGCCAGTTGGTATAAGGAAGCTTTATTTTGATGTTGATATTGGGCATCCTTTTGAGGGAACATGAAGGTGATAATATGAATTAGATAAGGGAATTATTTTCTGTTGTAACTTGTAAGAGTTGAGGTAACACTAGTGGTCTGAGGGATATTGTTCTACACTTGAGCTTGGGTGCAGAGGGGCAAGGCATCCTCCTAGCTGCTTGCAGCACCACTAAGTTTGGTGCATAGGGAAACTCTTTCTGACACAGCAGAACTTTTCTGGTGGTCCAAGTGTTTAACATGCATCTCTTTGATATTTCTCGGTTCAATGCTTTGTCAAGCAAAAACAACCCCCATCGTGGAAGTCTCACATCTCGGATGCCACCTGTAGACTTCGTGTTCCAACTTGCACCACATACAACAATTGTTGCTTCATTTCACCAAGTTTGCTCACAAGCGAGGCATTCATCCAACTGAGAGTCCTTGTCATCAAGAATTGTGTGCCATTCATGATTATTCTAGCATTTATGCATGAGTAGCCAACAAGCTTCCAACACATATCGGGTCATTGCGATGAGTCTCAAATAATCAAGGTGTCCCTCATGTCCCCGCATAACGCCAAGGCTCATTTGTGTTGCTACGGTGCACTTCCCGTGTGACTACACATGATATTCTTCAGAATAGGTCATTATATGTTAATGGCATTGCATTAACATCTCAGTCGACTAAGGCAACATGTTGATCTGTAGCCAACTATTAGATTTACACCATTCCATTAGCCAAGTATTTGGTTCCCGACATGTAGCACGATATCTTGTCCCTTCATATAGCTCACAGTTGCGGCTTTGCCTTCATGCTGCATGTTTTTGGCCATTGGATCCTCACTAGCACAATTGAACCCAAGCCAATTCCTGTAGGTGCGGCACACAATGCCTTTCATGGTGCCTTGAGTCCTTGATAGCTTATTCAGCCTAGGACGATCCTCCATGGGGCTACCACACTGCGCATAGCAAGTATGCACCCTTAGGCCTTGCCCTTTGGAAGCACGCACAATACCGATACTCTTGTCTTGATGGCATGTCTATGGGGCTCCATATCCTAGATGGACGCTCTAAACAACCCCCAGTCATGCCTAA
The DNA here is from genome assembly GCA_032270985.1 of Heliamphora pulchella. NCBI lineage: Eukaryota > Viridiplantae > Streptophyta > Magnoliopsida > Ericales > Sarraceniaceae > Heliamphora > Heliamphora pulchella. Next base: position 14,950 of record JAULJZ010178069.1, read on the forward strand.
ATACCCCCAAGTTTCCTTGGGGATCCCACTTGGTAGATCATTATGATCCATTCTTGACTTGAGAAGAGAAAACATGCTTTGTGTTTGTCAACTCGTAATAAATTTCCAAAACTTCCACAACTTGAAAAATGGCGGTGTTTTGGAATGGAAAATGGGACCCTTTGAAGTCTCACCAATAAAAATTGTAAGTCATTTGGTCGCCATTTTCTCCTCCTGATGCAATGCCAAATAGCTGCATAATTGATCCACATGCTGAACCTGTCGCGTGGGTGTTGTCATTGCCGTGCAGATGATGCTGGGCACTTGGCTAGTGGCACGGCCAGGCAGCTGGGCGTTGCTGTTGTTGGGCTTAGTTTGGCTGCTACAAGCCAGATGTGCTGTTATTGCTAGTCTTGCTGGGCTTGGCTTGGGTGCCAGTGCCACGAGCCAGTCGTGCCTTGGGCTGCTTGGGGCCAACTTGGGGCCCACGTTGGGGTTGCATCCGGCACATCTTGGGCATGCATTGCCACATATATAGGCAGCTTTGTGGGCCTTCTCCAGCCTTTCCAACAGCCACGATCACATGCCATGTCACTGTTTAACCCATGTCCAGGGCACTTGCAACACTTGGCCAAGGATTCTTTGTCCTAGCAAGCCAACCTTTCCTCTCATGTTTGAGGCACTCGGATCTCCCTTGGCTCTCTCCCCCATAGTTTTAAATTGCGGTTTTGCAATACGTAGTGGTAACGGTCGCGGTGTAACGGTATTGAAAGTATCGAATGATACGTATCAGGAATCGGGTGTCGCGGAGGTGAATTTTTAAAAATCATTAGCATCAATTCTAAAAGTCAATTATTTTTTTAAAAAGACATTTTAATTTAAATATTGTCACATTTAAATCCATACTTTGAATCTAGATATGTAAAACACAAATATGAAAAAAAAAAAATACATCTCATAATAGTTCAATAAGTTTTTACAATTAAAAAACTCAATGAAAAATCTTAAAAAACAGGCTATAATAGTCTTTTACATATAATATCATCCTTTTTATAATTAAAATATTAAAATTTATTTAAATTCAATTAATCTATTTTGTTATAAAGGATGATATTTTACATCATATTTTATTTTTTTAAGAATATCAAAGATAAAATATAATTATCTTTTAAAGTTAAAAAAGCAATCCCCAACCCATTCACCAGTCCCTTCGTTGGTTGCGCCTGTGCAAGCCAAAAATAGAGCACAAGAAAGTAAAAAACAGAGGTGTCTGTGTGAAGCAGTGAACCGGCGAAGTCCAACCGGTGGAGTCCAATCGGCAACCACGACGAACACATCTGCAAAAATCGGCACTATCGAACACAGAATGAAGCTTGTCGGACCTAACCAGCGACCACGACCACCAGATCTGCAACAATCGGTGTCGTCGTTCCACCGTTGCATATCAAAAGAAGCTCGTTGAACCCACGGCGCTAAAATGAATCGTTCCTCTTTTAGTCG